>JAOXOE010080954.1:0-27563 GCA_028565055.1 Phoeniculus purpureus
GGGGGGTTAGGGTGGGGTGGGGGGCGAGGTTGGTATTAATGAAGAATCCCTAATTTGCGGCTGAGAAATGCCTAATAACTTCTTGATGCCTAAAAGCCCTTTTAGCACAACTTCATTTCTCTCCCAGGCCCCCAACCCCCCTTCCCGGCGGCCGAGCCCTCCCTTAATGCCACTCACGAACTCGTCTCGCTTCCTATTGGCCGGTATCTCTCGGCATCGGCTCTCCATTGGTGGGGAGGGAGGTGACGTCACCGCGCCCCGGGCACACCCCCCTCCCCGCTCTCCCTCGCGCCCGCCCTCTGACCCGGCGGTGTCGCGGATGGGGAGTGGGCTCCGGGCGAGGATCACCCCTCCAGTATCGCTCGTACCTGTCCCCTCCGCTTTAATTTTGTGTCTCGGGGAGGGGAGTGTTAGGTGAGTTTTTGGCGACGCTCCCGTCTCCCCGCTGGGCACCAGAGAGGAGTGGCCGAGGTGCCTCTGAACTGGGGATTGTGTGGATGGGCAGTTTTACACACACCCCCATCCTGTTCTCCACCCAAAGCCCCCCTCAAGCAAGTCGTGCTTGGGAGAAGTAAGCTGCAGACATGCCCCGTGTTTCACAACCACACGAAACTCCTCTACAAGGTACAGGTCAGCCAGGGCTGATGTGGTGCAGGACAGAGGCAACCGCGTCGCGAAGTTGGGGTGAGGACGGAGACAGACTTTAACAAATATTCTGGTTACACGCTGGGAAAAAACCCAAACATCACCATAAACAGACCAGAAAAGAGAAAAAAGAAACAAAACCATCGAAATACTCCTGTATCAGGAGACAGAAGCACTTTAAAACTGCCTGCGAAGTGGATGTGGAAGTGGCTTTTTTCCTTTCCTAGGGAGAGGGATTATTCCCAGTCTCGCTAGTGCCCTGAAAAATAAAACCCCAACACGGAAAACCGCCCAAAAACCCAAAGCAAAACAAAGCAACCCAAAGCAAAGCTGCAGAGCCTTTCTTAAAACCTGAAGGGACCCTCAAAAACCTGAAATAATTGTCAAACCGCTCGGCTAAAACAGTTTTTAAAAATGAGATTTCCCTGGCAAGGCAATCGTCGGATTATTTCGGGCAAGAAGAAATGGTCTCGCGTTCCAGAAGAAGAAAAGCTGTCAAGAACAACAATAAAAAATAGCCTTTGAAGAACCCCATCCCTTTTGCTCCACGGAGGGCTGCAGCTTTGCTGCTTATCACCTTAAATCTCCCCTCAGTTAACAGCTTTCCCCGTGTTCATTTGAGTAAATAAAAGAAGGATGGAAGGAGAGGCATTCAACAGCTCCTCTGGGTGTTCAGGCGTCTACAAGCAGCAGAGAAATGGATCCGCGTAGTCTCAAATGTTCTTTTGATGGTCTTATTTACCAAAGCGACCCGTTGTTCAACCGACACGAACGCAAGACGTTTAGTGAATGTATGGATTAGAAAAAAAGAAAGAAGAGGCGAAAAAAAGATCACCCCGCCTCCAGTCACGTTGTAAAGCGATCACTGCTATGGGGGAAGGTGATACCGAATTTGCAGAAACCTTCCCTATGCGGTACTGCCATCAGGTGTGAAGTGGGTCTGGCGGGAGAAGAAAAAAACCCCCACATCTTCCTTCTGGTTTTCATTTGAGGTAGTTCTCTTGGTAAACGGCACTGACGTCTCTTGTAGGGTATTTAGATACACGGGCAACAACTGGCACGGTCAGGTAGCTCACAAGTTATTTGTCAATGTGAGCCGCACAGAATGTCTTTTACAGCACACTTGGTTTGGGGAAAATAAATACATCAGTAGGACATACTTCTGCTAATTTATAGCCAGGAGCGTGAGCATCCACCTTACCCGCCCCACACAGCCCCAGCGAGGACAGCCGCTCACCGTGTATCGGGACTTGGCTTACTAGCTGCAGCGCCAGCCTCGGCGGGTGTCGCCGGCCGCCCCGGTTCCTCCAGTGGCCGGAACCCGGGAGCTCGGAGTAGGCGAGACCCTATGTAGAGTTTTAATATATAAATGCAACGATAGATAAAGTACGAGGTGTGAAACGACCGGCGTACGAGAGGAGATTTTCGAGCTTTCTGAGTTGTACCAACCGCAGGCAGAGTCCCGGCACTACGGCATCACTTGCGCAGGGTCAGCGCTTATGGGAACATTTCCCAGCAGATTTCAAGAGGCAGCTCCCGAATGTTGGGAGGATTCAGCCGTTTTCCAGAGAATTAGGGAGGATTTGGCTGTTTCAGAGCCATTAGCTTTGTTTTCCTTCATCAAAATGTGCGATTTCTGACAGCGAAGATGGGAGCAAGAGCTGCTCTGTTCCAGGGACAGGGAAGGGCTCCACAGGAGCTAAAGTCGTGGGCTTGGGGCCAGCCAAAAGCCCGCTGTTACTCGTGGAGTGAAAGCCCAGAGAGGGGTACATGATGCTATTAAAAAGATAAAGTGAACGCACCACGAAGGAATGACCCCACCACACCTACGGCTCGGCGTGCCAGCCGTCGGAGCGGAGTTTACAAAAGCGCGAAGGGACACCTGCGCGAAGAAGAGCTGAGCTCTGGGGGCGCTGATGGGGGTGTATCCTGGCTCGGGCTCCCCCGTGTCATCGTGTGTTCCCCGCGCTCTCCCTTCCACACCCGAAAATAGTGCGATGGTCGTCGGTGTCCTGCTGCCGGATCCGCAGGTCGGGGCACCGAGGAAAGGGGCCGGGAGGACTTCCTGGATAGCTTTGATCTGTTCAGATGCAGTTATTCTCAGGTTCTCAGAGAACACTCTGGAAAGACGATAATATTGGAAATTTGAATAAACAGGTACTGCAGCACAAGTTCGTCTGAAACGGCGCGTAACGGAACGCGGAGTCTCAAGAAAGTCTGGATGAAAAACAAAGCATTTCGCAGACAGGTTTCCAACTATATGTAGCAGTAAAACTTGTGCAGCCAAGCACCATAGGCAGATTACACCGCAGCGTGTGTGCATGCGTGAGGAGGAACGGGTAGGGGGGAGACAACTGTAGAAATCAAGGCGGGAGAGGGGGAACGAAAATCCCTGCCGGGCCACTTCCCTATAGGATAACTCTGATCCAGTTTCTTCTACAGCAATAGCATACTCTAACATATTTATTGGCTTATGAATTTGCATGCGTTTACCAGCCACCTTCCCCCGCAAATAAAACCCCAAAATAGTAAGGTGGCCGTTTCTTATGCAGAGAGAAAAATCTTTTCTAGCCTAAGACAACGCTTACACACTGCCTTCTTCACAGCCTTTTAAAAAGGTAACTATTAGCGAATTAACCACACGGGTGGCTCTCAAGATTGCGTAATCCCCTTCCTCCTAAATCGGCCTGTTGCTAACAACGGACAAACGAATGGACACGCCGAACTCTCCAAGCTCAGCGCCGGCCGGACTGCAGGACCGACCTCGCCGGGAGCCGCAAGGGTAACGGGAGCGCACCGCACCCCACGGAACGTGTTCCTGTCCCGGAGGTGCTAGACCTCGCGGTGCTCACAGGACTGCGGGCGCCCGCACACCCACAGACCGGTTTCTTTGGACCGGTAAGCTCAGGCACACAGTGTGGGGACCCTGGTGAATTGGGGTGTGATGGGAATTAACGTCCGTGGCCTCATCAAGGCTTTATTGACATAAATATACACGGCAAATGCTCTGTGAGACCATTCAGAAGCTATTAATGTGTTTTAACTGATCTAGATCTTAACCTCCAAGATTCAAGCCGCTCTCTAGGTGCTTTATTCCTGCTCTTCCGCTAATGTTATTAGAACGTTCAGGGGCAGGACAACGACTCTGTAATAAAACAGCCCGTTCTCTAACAAAACACAGGCAATAGTTAACAGACCCTTGGATAGCTGCTCTCAGCGGTTCCGACTGCAGCTCTTAAAAATAATTACAAAAACACTGCAAAATTATAGCGTTCCCTTCCAGCAGCAAGACTGTCATTTTCGGCAACGCTTTCAAACAATTTTTGGCAATATATCAGTGGATTTTTTGAAGGGATGCTTTGGGAAAGGGGGTGGGCCACTTCTCTTGACCACGCAGTCCTTTTAATTTTATTGTTTTGGATATAAACGTAACGAGATGATTTATACTCATTTTTCCCCGGTGGAATCAAAGGTCAGTACCTTTTAGCCCTTATATTATTGGATCCACTCTCGCTAATGATCGGGAGCCAGGGTAGCGCAGCTATGTGGAGCAGCAATTAGAAACGTAAAGTAAATGTAAAGAAACATTTAAAGAAACCCCAACATCTACATTAGGGTGGGTAACTATTACTTTTTCCTTGTATGCCGCATTTCCAAAAGAGCCTAACCTGAACGTCCTAACCGAGGTTGGATGCCCTTGTGCGGGATGAAGTTCCCGAAGGACACGAAACTGGGAAGGAACTTTGGATAAAAGATTAAATTTTGAGGATCTCTTCCTATTCTCCCTGCGCCTTTACAGACATCTTCCTTAGGTCCTGTATTCCCTTCTACTCCACTACGCTTTATTTTTTCTCTCCTGCCCCGAACGGTACCAGCGGCCCGTGCGCTCCCGGCTCCCCCCTCACCTGAGCCGGTTCCCGCAGCCCTGCCCGGCGCTGGGGATGCGGCTCCGAGCCCCGCACCCGGCGCCCCCGCTGCCTCCCAAGGAGCCCTCCGCGCCAGGCGGAGCCTCGTCCTGTGCGAGGCGCGGCCGCGAGTGACTCCCCCCGCCTCCCCTCACGGCCCTCCTTCGCGGCGAGGAGGGAGAGCAGAGCCGTCCCGCAGAGTCCCTCAGGCGCGTCGGAAGAGGCTTTGTTCGGCTGCGCAGCCCCGCAGCGCAGCCCCGCACTGCCTCTGGCCCGCCCCGCGCCCCATTGCAGAGCCGCCTCTTGAGGAGGTGGGGGGGTCCTCCAGACCTCAGGTACAGCTGAGATCTTGTACTGGTGGAGCTGGAGCTGCGTCAGGCCTCTGCCCGATGTTATCACCGAACTCTCTGTTCCCAAGGCCTGGCTTTCATTAGCAAAGGAGTTATTTCATGAGTTGGGGAAAATCTGTCAGCAGGAGCCTGTTTAAATTTCAGCACCCCAAAGAGTGATGCTTAAAATAGCAGGATATGTCCCACAGTCTGTTCTTAGCATCAACCTGGTAACCAAGAGGTCACAAATTAACTTGTATCACTGCATTAGTTTAGAATTGGAATAAAAGATTCATACAGGTTGGAAAAGACCTTGAAGATCACCAAGTCCAACCATTAACCCAACTGTCCCAAGCCACATCTCTAAGCTCCAGGTATCTGTGACTTTTAAACATGTCCAGGGATGGTGATTCAACCCCCTCCCTGGGCAGCCTGTCCCAAGGCCCGATGATCCCTTCCAGGAAGAAGTTTTTCCTAGTGTCCAGCCTAAACTTCTTCTGGTGCTGCTTGAGGCTATTTCCTCTTGTTCTATCACTTGTTACTTGGAAGAAGAGACTAAGCCCCACCTCTCCACAACCTCCTTTCAGGTAGTTGTAGTGGAGTAAAGCTGCCTTACCCATTTCAAAGACACACTTTGCTTCAAAACAACTAGTTCTCTTTCAGATTAAATCAATAGCAAGAGGAAATGCTCCCCACGTGCTGCTCTGAAATGGCTTTCAGCCTCTCATTGCTTTGAGCTGGCTGGATCAGACAAAAGAGGAGGGATGCGGGGTTTGAGGCTGCCCATTGCACTTGGTGCATTTAATAATCATCAGGACATTTAGGAACATTGTGCACTAAGCTGGGAGCAGCCCCTCTGTCACTTACCAGTTTCTGAATTACCTGGGCACTCTGAAAGCCCGTTTCTACTGTCTCCTGCATTCCCCAAGTGGCTGAATAGATGCCTTATTGCAACTGCCGTGCCAACTGAGTTTGAAACTCTTCTTCAGAAGTCATGCAAGGCTGACAGTGCCCCTGAGAAAAACTCTGTGGGATCAGTTGCTCACACTGAAGATAGCACAGGGAAACAGCACCAGACTTGTAAGCCTGAAAACAGTTTTAACCTATTTCAGACTATGCTAAAGCTGCTTCTGAGAGTGAGGCTATAACCCAAGGCTTGGCATATGCCTGCAAGTTAATTTTCTTAAAAGTAGGTTTTGTCTCACTGTTGAAATATTCTCTCCAAACCCAGGATCTGGACTTATTCACTGATGGTGGGACTTCATTGACATAATGCAGTGGCTGAATGTAACCAGCTGAAGGTAGAGCCTGTGAAAAGGACAGTTTTCTTCACAGTGTCTCTCCTGAGGAGTGCCTACTGCTTGTGAATGAAGGGAGGCAGCTCCAGGTCTTGCTTGCTCTGTCACATTTAGCTGGTAAATGAACAGGGAAATGTCATTCCTTTGGTCTGGCAATAGCTCAGTGATGTTAATACTGTGTTTTTAAAATGTGCCCAGAACTTAGGATGCACAGGAGTCTGGTTCTAATTTTGGCTTCAGCAGCTGTACTGGTGACAGAGAAGACTGGGCATCAGGTCCCTGTGTACTCTAATAAGCCCTTATTGCCATTACCAGCCTGACCTGGCAGCTCCAGCCACCTCTCTGCCCCTAGTGCATCCCTGAGCCAAGTTGCAGCATTCTTGGCTCTAGCAGTGCTGCAGCTATGCCTGTACATCCCCACTGATTTGGACCCTGACCCCTGGGCTGACTTCCTCACTTGACCTTGGACTTACCTGGATCTTGGGCTCTGGCCTGGCTGCCATCCCCGTGCTAGCCCGACTCCCCTTGCTTGGATAGTGTGAGGTGGGCCGTGGCTAGGGATGTCCCTGCCCTAACAGCCTAGCTACCATGCTTGACTTGTGGCTTCTTGTCTTATCTCCACAGTCCAGGCCTTCTTGTACACTGGTGCTGGGCTGCTGCTTTTCATTGTGAGGCTGCAATGACTCTTCTGCTTTCCTTTTGAGGCAAGGCAGGAAAAGCTTGTTTGTCTATATCCTTTTGCTTTTCTAAGAGCAGAGCCTGTTCCAGAAGCTGCTGTGCTCTGGGGAGCTTCCTGAGAGGTAGCACAGACCTCTTAATGGGTGCGGGAATCTACCTACAGTTACAGGACCTTAGAAAACACAGGGCTGTAGAGGGAAGGCTGTTGCACAACACAGTGCTTCCTTTGACTTCCTGGCAGAAGCAAAACTTTTGAGCTGGAGAGATGTAAATAAGGGTCAGAAGTTTGTTAAGATGGTGAAGTTGCCTAAGCTTGGGTGTAGCTCAACTGCTAAAAGGTGTGAAAGGAACAGACTAGAAAGGCTCAGGTTCCCTGCACCCGAAGCTTGCTTGTGGCTGCTCCATGCAGGAGGGTTACGCAGAAAGCTCTGGCTGCCCTGAAGGGCTGGGGGGACTCTGCGGGGGCACAAGAATCTATCTGTGCAGATCGGTTTACAAGGCTAGACCATACAATACTGGCTCTTGGAGGCAAGGGTTGTGTTTATCTCCATATAGTCCTGATCACAATAGGATCCTATTTCTGTTTAGGGCTTCCAGATGCAATGTTAGTCAATGTCTGTAATAAAGAATAATATTAATAATAAGTATTAACATGCCAAGCTGCAAATCACTGACAGAGTTTCTAATATTGCTGGTTACTTTCCAGTATTGTCCTCCAGTCTCACTGCAGTATATTGTACACAAAAGAATTGAAACCAAGTAATCAGCGTGTCAAGGGTTTGAAGGCATGATCTTCTGAAAACCATCTACTGAAGCCGACATCACAACAAGCAAGTTCATTGGCCTAATAAACCCAGTGTCCAGCCTGCACACTCTGTTCTGTGTAGTAGGACGTTGGTAATTAGGCTGGTAATGAGGCTGCCGTTGCCTAGAACAACTAGTATGGAAATGCTAAAAGTTAAGCGTATCCAGAGAATAACGTAGTGAAAATGTAAACAGCAGACAGCAGATATGACATTCATTTTCACTTGTGGGAAGACAGCTGAAAGGAAGATTTTAGCTATAATTTGTTTTCTCTGCTTTAGTGAATCTATAACAAGTCTACAACAAATTTGTTCTTCTGACCACAGTAATACAGTTTTACATTTGAACAGAAATATAACTTTAAATTTAGATTTTAATTTTGGGTCTGACTGTGGACATAGTAGAAACTTTACCCTAAAATAACATAATAACATTTTTTCTATAGCCAGCTCCTTTTGTGCTACTGAAAGAAATAATAATGAGAAAGTATTCCAGCAGGAGGAGCTGGTTTAGAAGCAAATGGATTCCATGGCAACTCCTGACTCTACATGACACCTAATAACTAGCATTTATGTTGGAAATTGTCTGTGTTATCTTGTCCCCCAGATCTGATCTTCTTATAGGGTTTTCCCCTCATCTTAAAGAAAAAAAGCAACCCCAAAATAGGGTGAGCGGTGCGGTAGGTTCTGTTCTCTGTTTTTTAAGAAAATACAAATCCAAAAAGTATCATGAAGTTAAGTAAGTTTTTCTGCCTTAAATGTGTGCTTAGGCAAGCTGTTTTCAGATGACTGTTGTTATTTTCTAAAATTATGGTAGAAATAAAATATTTGGTGAGAAACGTATTGATTTCTCAAGGGAAGATCTGTGTAGGATCAGAACACTGCAACTTGTGTATTTTTCAGCATGATGGGATATCCATATTAAGCAATTTGAAACATAACACGAGAAGATCCAACAGAATCAGACCAGTATCTTGGTTCTCACAGGGCTGAATGCACCACGGGAATCTTGTCACGGGCAGCTGGAGAATAACCCAGTCCTATGGGTGTCCTGTCTGCAGTGTCAGCCAGTTGGACTGATTTATGATCTGAAGAATGTGGATTTATACCCTTCTGCACCATGACCCAATCTAGTGACTGTGTGGGGCCTCACAACTGTTGCTGTTTGAGTGTGGAACATCTGAACTTGCTGGTTTATGTCTAAATTGAAAGGAATCTGTTCTTAAACTGTGGTATGACAAGCAACCTTTGCCTGTAATGGTGTCAGCAGTACTTCATGGCCAGGACACCATTAAGGACTGAAACCTACCCTGGAGATGAAGTTTTCTGTAGTCGGTTTGGGTCCTGGCTGGTGTTTGAGTCAGCTATTTAACTGGTTGCTTGAGAGCCTCAGGTCGTAGAAGAGTCTAGGCTTAAACAAACCTCCATATGCATCTTCTGTGGTCAAATAAAAGCTGATTCACATTTGCATTGCTTATCCCTCTTCAGTATGAATGAAAGAACAAAGGAAGTGTGGCTGAAAAAACAAGTGCTCTGAGGTGCAAGTGAAGGGTGGACAAAATGAAGAAGACTAGGGGTAGTGTAGTCTTGTTGCCAGGTGTTGCCAACAGCAGGTGTATTTGCATATTGACACCTCTCAAAGAAGCCAAACACCATTTAACTTTTTGCCCAAGGGAAGACGTGGTTTTTCCCTCTTCCTGTCAGCAAATACACTAAGTGGATGGGTAGAGCAATTTGAAATTAGTCTTAGTTTAGCTCACCTTTTGCTGTAGCTCACAATTCAATGCTGGGATGGAGTTAATGAAATGGAAAGCCCAATCTGCTGCAGAGATATCTGTGACTAGCATTTGGGATCAAAACCAAACTACTCTAAGAAGGTCTCAGATCACATAACAGATGTGATGGAGGAAAAAAAAGCCCCAAGGCCACAATCCGATTTGGAATGCAGCGTGAAGCTATAGGCGTAGAAATGAAAAAGGCAATGGAAAATATAGGAAGCCCAGAGAAAGGGCTCTGGGTAGGAGCAGCGGTAAGAAAGCAGTAACTTGTTTAGGTGTATATGCTTACAAGACAAAAAGAAGATACACCACAGAAAAAACAGTACAAATAAAATAGAAGCAATGTTAGGCACAGGAAGAGCGAGTGTACTTGTGGGAAAGGAAGAACTAGGAAAACCAGAATTTTCGACCAGAATTACTTGATTTGTCCTTATTCCTGCATCTCACTATATTGCTGTTTCTCGCAGCCCGAGGTTCCACGAAGAGATGGCAGAATCGTGTTGCACTGGAATTGGATTGGGTTTCTTACAAGAAAAAGGAAGATAAAAGAATGAAGTAATGATCGCGGACAAAGTGTGCGTGGTTTTGTTTTATTTTTTACATTAATTTCATTCTCTTTTGTAATTGCAAGGAAGTAAAGTGGTATAAGTAAAGAAATGGAGCAGCAGAAGTGAATTTTAATGGAGCTTGTTTCCTCTATTTACACATAAACCTAGCACACAGACAGTGATCTGGTTCCAACCAGTATTTTGCTCTTCCAAAAAACCAAAGTGACATTTCTGTTCTGAATATTAGTTTTGGTGGGTTCTTGCTTTCCTTCAAGAGTCGTGGCAACAGTAAGTACTGGACATACTTTATTAACATCACTCGATATACTTCCAAATGCAGTTTTTAATACAGACTACTCACCTTAACCTCAAGGTGGTCGTTATGATGTAACACGAGAGCTACAAGTGCAGGTGTGTACAACTGAAAGAATCACAGAATCGCAGAGCAGGTATATTTTATACAGTGACGCGTGGGCACCACTTCTAGGGATATAGCTAAGAAAGGATCTTTAAGAAGCAAGAATCTTGCCCCTAACTGCTCCCAGAGTGGAATTCAAGATGTGAGGTGCAGGAATTCCCATCTCACGAACATGGAAGATTAGGTATCTCAAACAAGACTGGGTTAGTGCCCACCACAGAGATGGAACTCAGAAATGTAACTTAGCTTTGGTACCTTGCATAAGACAATAGGAGAAGTCCAGTGACAGAGCACTGGAATGGGCTGCCCAGTGGGGTTGTGGAATCTCCTTCTCTGGAGACGTTTAAAATCCACCTGGATATGTTTCTGTGCAACTTGGTCTAGGTGATCCTGTTCTGGCAGGGAGACTGGACTAGATGATCTTTCAAGGTCCCTTCCAATCCCTAACGTTCTGTGATTCTGTGTGGTTCTGTCTGCTTAGGATACGCTACTTGGAACCTTCCCCTCTGAAAACAGAGGCTGGTAGGCTTTCAGAATGAGATGGATGACTGTGTGTTCTTACTCAAAAATTAGCTGCTTTCCTTTGCCCTATCTGCTCCTGTACAAGATTCCTTCCTTCCTTCAGTTCTTTTTTCCTTTTCTGACCATGTTTTCCTCTAATGTGCCCTAATCATCAGGCAAATGGCAGAGACATGCTTTTCTAGAAGCTGTGCCATCACGCCGAAGTAATTTGGTGTAATATAAACAAATGAGATTGTATGATAAAACCGGTGAGGACTGTTGCCTCATAGCAGCCTTGTCTACATGACTCAAAGCTCTGTCCTTGCTTGGAGATAGGATTCTTACCCTGTTTTTCTCATCAGGGATGTTTTTTCATCTAATTTCATCCAATTAGCAATTTTTCATGGTCATGAGTTCTTACTCCTCCTTCCTGTAATGCTTATGGTTCCTAAGAATTAAGTAACTTTACAACATTACCTACCCATCCAATTCAAGAAAACACAATGTGTCCCTGAATTAGAAATGTTATAAAATCTGTAGCTGTTCGTCTTCGAGTCCTAGGTGTGAGTGAAGGATTACATAACACTACTGCTGCTTTCTATTCACCAAATCCTTTGAAATTAACAGCAGAACCTGCAATTGATTCTGCTAAGAATATATGCTGGGAATGCATTTCATACTCTGGTCTCTGAAGCATCAACAGAAAAGAAACTTTAGTGTATTTATTTTTTTTGTCACTTCAGTGCTGGTATTTCTTTCCAGGTTCTGTTCCCTCAGCAGCACCCACACTTCCTCAAAGTTTCCCTGACTTGATTTAATCAATTCATCCAGTCCTCAAAGACTTCCAGACAAATAGGTAGGTATTAAATGTTTTTAAATCGAAGAAACAAAGTATTTGGCATTTCAGTGTCCTTTTGGTGATATTTTTCCTTTTTTATTTCATGTTTACAGAATCACAGAGTCATTCAGGTTGGAAAAGACCCTTGGGATCATTGAGTCCAACCATCAGCTCTACTCTACAAGTTCACCTCTAAACCAGATCCCCCAACACTACATCTAAACGTATTTTAAACTCATCCAGGGATGGTGATTCAACCATCACCCTGGGCAGCCCATTTCAGTGCCTGACCACTCTCTCCATGAAGAAATCTAAACCTACCCTGTTGGAGCTTGAAACCATTTCCTTTGGTTCTGTCACTAATTACCTGTGAGAAGAGCCCAGCACCACCATCTCTGCAATGTTCTTTCACATAGTTGTAAAGAGCCATGAGGTCTCCCCTCAACCTCCTCTTCCTCAAACTAAACAGCCCTAACTCTCTCAATGTCTCCTCATAAGATTTATTCTCCTGGCCCTTCACCAGCTTTGTTGCCCTCCTCTGCACTTGCTCCAGCACCTCGATGTCTTCCTTGTTCTGAGATGCCCAAAACTGGACACAGTACTCAAAGCATAGAATATTCTAGCAATCCACCTGGACCATGTATTCCTAAAAGTCTGCCTATTTCTTAAAGGTTTTGGTCCTTTAAGATGGGAGTTCCCCAAGGCCCCTGGTCCTGTGTCTGTATTTAGCTTACTTGTGGGGCTAAACTATAGCATTTGTTCTATCACCTGATGACACACACCCCCCCCAAGTTGAGAAGGGGGATTAGGAAAGGCAGTGACCCACAGTTTGAAATAAAAATGGATTTAACTAAATCGCAAAACTAAGATTAATGCTTCCTCTGTGCTATAGAGAGGGAAATTCTGTCCTACAGAGAATGAATTTCTCCTAAAATTCCTATCCCAGGAAGCTCAGTCCAAGTACAGCATGAAGACTGGTGTTGGCAGGAGTGGGATGGGGGACGGTACAGGGCAAAGCCACGTCAAAGAAGCAGCCAGACCCTGTAACTGTGGTAAACAAATGGTTATGTAGCCCCTCTTGGTACCCAGTTGAATTATTTTATGTTGTTATGTCATGTTGTTTTAGGTAGGGCAAAATAGCAAAACAAAACCCCCCAAAACATAAGAGATAAACCTTGCTTTGCTGTGGGTGTATGAAAGGGCCTTTTTATGGAGATGGCAGAATGTTCTCTGTGTTTCTGAGGTCTATCTTTTGTCATTGCAGTCATTTAAGAAAATAAAATAAGGCTTAATTGCAGAAGCTTCACAGCTACAAAGATGACAGTTTCTCAGAACATGGTATTTCTGTGCTACTACAATTAGTCCCTAATTAGTTGCATTTGCTGACAGATACATGATGGGAACTCACCATGTGTTATTGGCATCTGAAACAATTTTATCCTGTTAGCTAAAAGAAAGTACCGCTGTCAAGTATCTAAGCCTAATTTTCCCACATTAGCACTACATGGTAGGAACAGAGTTATTTCCATTCCAAGGTGTGAATTTCCTACTGTGTAAAGAATAGTATTTAACACATTTATGTAGAGATGTAGAGGGTAGTTTAAAAAAGATGGTGATATTTCTAGACTTCCTTTTCTACTGTTCTTCTTGCCAGTAATTAACAGCATAGCCCTGTTGGTGCCTGCATTGTGATCATGATTTTTCAAAAATGCCCAATTCACCTTTGCTATGATTACAATTAGTACAAATCATGATTTGGAATGGTAATGCTCAGCACACAACACTTAATTCTGTATTCCTTTGGGTTTGTAGCACATGAACGATAGCCCATATCTTTCCTTACTTTCCTTTCCCCTCCATGTTCTCACTTTTAACAAAAACATCTAGATGTAGACATCCTCCCTTCCCCACAGAGGTCATCTAGGACATTTTCAGTGAAAATTCAACCTTGTCCTCTCACGTGTGTGAGACGTTTTGACAATGACTCTTTGTGTTTGTGCAATGAACTCTCATCACCAATTCTGCTTTGTACAGACCTTCTGCAAGGAAAGACGCAAGTCGCCTATTTTGGATACGTGCTTGTATTGGGTGGATGAGACTAAACTGGAGGGAAAAGGCAGCAGTGAGGCCTTTGCTCAAATCTCTCCTCAGCAGTAAAGAATGTAGAGAAGTCAGCTGCAATTTTTTTGCTGACTTGAAGAGTCCCTGATTCAAACCACCTTGAAGCAGTTTGAAGCTCATTAGAAGATCTGAGTACAAGACATACTGTAAATGTATTTAACTGCAAGATGGCATAGTCACTGCAGAGAATCCTTTTCCACAGAGGTTGTTTAATCTGTCTAGATTAATCCTCTGTAGGAACAATTTACACAGAGAAACACTAAAACTGCTTTACAAAGAAGTTCCTTTAATATAGTTCCCTTCACACTCTTCATGAAAGCAGCCTAACCTCTTACTGTTACCAGTGTGTGTCACCAACGACAAACTTAGTTGGTTCATTCCTAAGCTTTTGCAAACCACTTCAGAAAAATGTGCACCAACATTTCTGCAAATGCACATCTGGCCACAGCCTGCTGATGTGCAGTGTGCTCTGAGAAGACATGTTGTTTGGCTAGAAGTGTTTTCAAAAAGACAGGTGAGAATCAAAGACGGCCAATAGAGTAGGCATCATGTGTAAGCAGAAATGGAGTGACCATTCTCAGCTGCAGCCCTACTCACCTTTTTGTAGCTCACGTCTGTGGTCATCCTGTGGCATCCAAACCATGTGTCAGAAAATATTTATTCTCATGAAGCATGATAAGTCTCCTTTCCCATTAAAATAGTTTGGAAGAGAATTTTGAATGCTTATGGTTCTTATGACCTACAAAATATCATGGGCTTAAGTTTCGGCATGTAAGTATCTGCTCCGTGATACTGGCATATCTGCATGGGGATAGCAGAAGTGCCACAGGCCCTATGGAAGACCTGCAGTTTTCTGGAATGGCAACTGAAATACCTTTGCTGATTTTAAAGTGCATTAGTTAAGCAACTGAATTATGACTTACCTATGACCAAACAACCAATAAGGGCTCAATGTAGCTACATGAATGTAGTAGATACCTGGTGCTATTTCAGATGTTTTGGGATACTTGTAGCATCCACAGAGTGTGTCAGACAGAACAGCAGCGTATTTCACATCCAGCAGCCTTTTGCAGAAGGCATGCGTTCTTCAAAGCTGAGCATAGAGGCCAGTTGAGATACTGTGTGTGTTAAATGGCACTAGATAGATGCATACAAGCAACTAAATTGAAGCCAAAGGTGTGCAATTTCACCGGAAAAAATGATACCTAAAACTAGAAAAAATACACTTTTAACAATATTACAGAATTGTCATTCAGGTTTTGTTTCTAGCCTCAGCATTAGTTCAGACGTTTTTATGGAGACCTTTAGGATGTGGAAAGAACACATGGTTTGATTCCACCACCTCACTTTGTCCTGCTTCAGTACTTATTGCATAGGCTGGAGTAATGTCCACACACATCACAGAGATGAGCTTAAAAAAAACTTGTTCTGTGATAATTTACGGCCATTATTGTGGATAAGTGTCTCTGAAACAGGTGTGATTATGAGGTTTACATGTAGTGAAAGTTGCTAAAGCAAAGTCTACCTTCAGTGGGAGGACTGGAGGCAAGGCAAAGTTATGATTTAAGAACTGGCTGCAGTAAATAAGCCTCTGCCTGTTGGACCAGTTCATCAAGCTGTCTCAAAAATATGATCGCTTCTTGAGTGAGGAAGGAACATAGGAATTTGGATTCAGGCTGTGGTATGCAAGAGTAGATGCACACAGCATGCCATCTTCTCCTGACAAGCACATCCCAGAACTACAAAATTTGAATTACAGGACATACCTTCCTTTAAATGATGTCTATTCACTGAATGTTCACATCATCTACTAGGCTACTCGATGAAGGTTAACGATAGACTTTCCAAAGCTTCCTTCAGGATGACCTTCTAGTGACAGCCTCTAGGAGCAAACTAATGATGAGAAAGAGGAATTCTGGGTCAGCAGCATCAACCTCAGAATTAGTCTGTGTGAAATTGGGGCCTCCAATGATTAAATTTACAACAGAAGGGACAGACCTGCAGCAGAGAACATGCCTTCATGGTGACACTAGAACTAAAATTTTAAGTAAGATTCTAAATACCTGATTGCATGGCAAGAACTCCTTAAGAAAAACTGAGGGATGGCTGTACATATCCAAACCTCCTCTAGCTCCTGCTAACTACTACTGTGATGCCACACAGGATAAGATGGAAAGAGCAAAGTCATGCAGGCAGACTTAAATACATCTTGGTACAGCATATGTGGGTGCTCTTCACTGCTCTTTCCGAGTTTTAGAAGTAACACACGTGAGCAGGCAGGCACTAACTGCAGCTGCTCCCACAAGGGGATAAAAATTTTAAAAAATGAAAACCTTCTTGCAAACAGAAATGAGAAACTTAACATAAAACCCTGTGTGTATCTTGTTAACAAAATGCGCTTATTTATCTCTATTGGTCAACTTACTATTTATCTACATGTTTTTAATTCTGTTTAATTTTCATGCTTTTGTCAGACAGCTATTTTCACTTTCCACTATTAGATATCACTGGATTGAACATATTGATTGTTCCTTCTAAGCAGCTCTTCAAATGCATCAGAATCCCCTCTCTTGGATTTTTCAGATAAATACCCATTCTAATCAATTTTCTTAAATTAATCCTGCATCACTTCAGACTTTACCTTCATGAATCCAGTATTTCGTAAATGGAAAAAAAAAGAAGTATCAATACATGATTTAGAAATTTAACCAAACTAGTTCTAAAGACAATCAGCTTGCTAGGAAATGAAATACAGTATTTCCAAAGCCAAGTACAAATGGTACAAATGACATTACAGAAACTCTTTAACTGATTAATACAGAACACTAAAGCTATTGTCTGCTGCTCTGCAGTCAGATTATTTTGTGATGTGCATGTACAAAGCAACAAGAACTAGCGTCACTGTGTTGGTATGTTGACTGACTGCGGCATAGCCCTTTTTCATAATTAATTGAAATTGCTGAGGGACAATATATTGCTTCAGCCAAGAATTTTGCCAAAGGACTTAATTTCTGTGAAAATTTACTTGCAGATTAAACTGGTCTCTTAAAAATGGGTGTAGGACCAAGTAAATGTGCGTGTAACCAAACTTACCAAAAACCTGTTAGCTGTGTGACACATTACGTTGGCATAATCTAAATGGCCCAGAAGGGGTTGGGTCATCTAGCAGGCTGTAAACACAGGGAAAAGCTTTTCTGTTATTGTCTCTATTTCTTAGGCAGTAAAGTCAACCTATAATAATAAAATACAAGATTTTTAACACCACGTGATGTGAAGATCTCTGTAAACACTCAACTACCAAATCGATTATTTTAAAGACCTTTCTCGTAAGTTGTAAGGGGCAGATATATACGTAACAAATTTCTTAACTATCAACCCTTTGAAATCAGACAGCCTTCTCTCTGCTGCAATGTTGTGCTGCCAGCAGGCGATTAGAACTGGTGATGCCACACCTGGAGTACTGTGTCCAGTTTAGGGCTCCCTGGTACAACAGAGACATGGACACAGCGTAGAGAATCCAGTGAAGGTCCACAAATGGAGAAAACTCATCAATGTGTTTAAATGTTATTTATACACATAAAAGTGTATAAACATTGTCTCTTTTCAGTGAGACAATGAGCACAAACTGAAACACAGAAGGTTCCCCTTGAACATCAGGAAACACTTCTTTGCTGTGAGGATGACCATTTACTAGCACAGGGTGCCTAGAGAGCAGGTAGAGTCTTTGTCCTTAGAGACGTTAAAAAGCCATTAGGACATGGTCCTGGGCAACCAGCTCTAGGTGCCTCTGCTTGAGGAGGAGGCTTAGACCAGATGACCTCCAGAGGTCCCTTCCAGCCTCAGCCATTCTGTGATTCTATGTGAGTGCAGCACCGCCAGTGCAATTTTTTAAACGCAAACAACAGTACAGCAATCCCTCAGAGAAGTAATGCTTACCAGCTAAATGCAAAGCATAATGAGTTCAAATACTAGTACTCAGTTTAAGGTCTAGTCTATGTGAATGAAGATTCATGATGGTTTTTTTTCAGTATATGACCTCCAAGTACTTGCTCAGCGTTTGAACTCCCTTAAGTTTGAGGACTGACCTCAAGATGTTTAGAAAGCAGTACCATCACTGTACCATGCAGAAGACAGGTGCTGCTATCTTCTCCCTTCAGATTCAAGTCTGGCAGGTAGAAGAGCCTTCATGGTACTATCACCAAGCTGCCTGTCACCTGGCAAAACTCTTCCTTGCTCATCAGGCCAGCCACTGTAAATCCTGTTCCTGAAGGCTTACTCTCCCTTAGTGACAAAGCACAGTTGCCCACTTAAGCACTGAACCCCAGAAAAAGACATCCAATTTCATATGCCTCAGACCTTTGAAATTCAGGAGAAAACACTAAAGCAATGGTAAATATGTGATACATGTGTATGGTGTGTGTACACATATATGTAGGTACAGACCTGTAAAGCGTAAACATTAATTATGATCCATATAAATTGCACCATTGTAATACTGGATACATTTTGTGCTATTTTGCATGCCTTCCCGACCAGACTCTAGTATCAACTGGTGATTTTTTTCCATTATTGCCGCCAAAATACAGTATGTGTATATACATATCTCTCATATTTTACATTGAAAAACCTAATGAAAAACATCCTTGTGGTCATATTTTTATTAAACATGAAATATTACACAAGCCAGCAATATTTTCATAAGTTCTTAGATCAAATTTTGTACTTTTCCCTATTAATTAAAAAAGTTGACTCTTTGAACTACATTAATACAGAGGCTACAGAACCCTTTTCAAGATTAAGACTGTAGGCCTGAATTTGGGCAAATTACAATATCTTCTAGTCTTTTATTTTAATGTGCCAAAACTGAATTAACAACATCGCTTCTGAAAGAAGAAAGATGAAACAAGAAACGACAGGTCTTCATAAAGGAGTAAGGCCACTGTGGCTAACTCTGTGTTACCAGAGTTGATACAGTAGTCACTTTTAGTTTCCCAGTTGTCTTGAGGTTTGAAGTTGGTTCCACTAAGGCAATGCAATTTTGAATGTCCAGAATGACCAGATTTCTTAGCTGCAAGACCTGTTCCTTTGAATGGACTTTCCAGATCACCCTACTTCTGAGCTGG
The DNA here is from genome assembly GCA_028565055.1 of Phoeniculus purpureus. Lineage (NCBI taxonomy): Eukaryota > Metazoa > Chordata > Aves > Bucerotiformes > Phoeniculidae > Phoeniculus > Phoeniculus purpureus. Next base: position 18,986 of record JAOXOE010080954.1, read on the forward strand.
GTGACTCACAGCATCAGACACCTCTGTTGTGGCTTGTGCTGAAGTACTAGCAGGTACAATGTTCAGATAAATATCGTACTGTTGGTCCAGGCCAAGGTAGCTGTCGCTCATGATATACAATGTGTAGATACACCTAAAATACAAAAAGCAGAATCATTAGTTAGGAAGCTAGGGACTGACTACTCACCAAAGACAATCATTAAGAGAACTTAATTTGTAGATTTTTCATACTTTCCAGGAGTCTCTGGAGTATAAAAAGCAACAGAAACAGTATTTCTGTTTCTGATATATCCAGTTCTTTTCAAGGCGATGAGTTCTTTTTTATCAACTTCTCCCAATATCAAAAACCATCCTTCATCTTTAACTTTGGGGAATCGAGGAGTCACTGCTTTACTGTCTTGCTTTCCCTGTTGGGGAAAAGAAACAACTTAGTAAAACTGGAAATCACCTTTCCAAAACGCTATTCTCCCTTGAATGAAAACCACCTCATAAACCATGTTGTCATGAATTGTTACACAAGACCGTAACTTAACAAAAATATTTCAGTGTGGCTATTTCTTTCCAGATTAAAGTGAAAAAAAAAAATTAAAACTCACAGTCCACATAGAAAAGCCCACACTATGGGCTCTGATTCCACTTGTAAGCTATTAAAACTTGAATGTGCATATTGTTCCCTTTTGGTAATTTCATCTAATACACTCCAAATCCTATTATCTGCATAAGGGTTAATTGTAAACCCTGTGTCTTTAAATAAAGCTAAACAAGATTAATGTAAAGATTCATATAAAGACAGAAACAGCACTTGAAGTCCTCATTTGAGGCTGATACAGCAAAAGGAAATACTATTTCAGTGATTCTTTAAGACTGCAACTTTGCAGCTGAAAGCTGAAGTTACAGTGATGCTCACTCAATCAGCATTCATTTCATGTTCTGCAGACAGAAAGGTTTTACTGAAGATTTACACAGAAGAAAAAGCACCACCTTAGCAATGAAACTTCAGAAACAGTTTGATACGGCTGTTTCTTGCAAAAGAGGGATCAAATTCTAGGAGAGGTTTGTAAACCAGTGATCACTGCATTAAATGCTTTTGCTCCCTTCTTTTCTGTGGCTTCTGATCAGGAGTAATATCTGTCAGTAATTGGCACAGCAAATAGAATGACCTATGGAGGAGCTTTCACCCTTTTCCTTCCTACAAATGTGAAAGTCTCCCCTTGCAGCTATGGTGAACCTGCTGCAGTAACCTCTGTTATTATTTTTATCAATATGAAGTTGTCTTAAGAGTTTCAGAACTAACATCTTAAACTGTTCTTGATTTTTTTCATATCTTAACAAAAGTGCTGGTAATTATAATTTTTAGTTGTTAGAAATGTTAAAGACATTCATGTAATGTGCAAAATTGTAATTGTGGTGGTCCACGTGCCACTCGCGGCACGCAGAGGATAAAAAAATGCATGGGCAAGTAAGTGATTCCTACAGTGTCAGCATTGCTTGATTTGAATGCAGGAGGCAGGGCCTTAACTCTTCAAGCTACTGCTGCCATGAGCAAAGTAGCTGAAAAACTGAGCAGCTGCTGGCATTTCTAGTTTGGCACATAAAGACTTCCTGAGGACCCAGTTACGTGATGAGCCCAGGAAGAAACAGGATGTGCTTTAGGTGTGGAAAATGGTAGAAGCTGTTCTAGGAGCTGTTCAAAATAGCTTCACATGTGGAATATGAGGAAAATATCTTCAGTAAAGATTTGAGGAGAAACATATTTATGTGGATGGGTCTGGCATGCAGTCTGAAGGTATCTGGGAATATAACAGGGAAGCTTATAAGCTTGTTTGAGGAAGCTGGATTTGCAAGAGTAACTGGTAGGGGGTTTGAGGCTGGCTTAAAGCCCATGTGAGGTTATCATCTCTACTACCACTGCTTACAGTATCCAAACAAATGAACTTCATGAGTTTCTGGTTTATAAAAAACGGAGTTTTTTTCATTGACTCAAATTGGGCCAAGATTTTACCTTAACAGTCTACTTAGTGTCCTAACTGCAACCTGAAAATCCATTTGCTTCATTGCTAACACAGAAAAGGCTTTGAAGTGTTTATAATTTACATAATACTTAAACCGCAAAAAATCCCGTTATGCTGTGTAAAGCATTATTGATATGTACATGGATTATTGGAAACTTGTTGTCTTGGGAAGGAAACGATAAATTAATCTACCTGATACCCCATCTGGGTTCTCTGCAGTTTTACATGGAGCACATATTCTTGATCAGCGTGTAATCGGATCCATCTTTTGTCATCTCGCGTGTCTGTTGTCAAAAAGGGAACAGGCACTTCATTTTGCGGCTGATCTGGGTCATCCCAGCAGCCCTTAATGCTCAGGCTGACGTTTAGAATTGGCAAACGGCACAAGAAATTCCAAGCCTGTGGGAAAAACAGATGCCTGTAGATTAACAAGACAATCGACACAATTATTGTCACTGCAACAATAACAATTCAATTTGCAGTCTGCATATTTGTTCTATATTAATATATTATTATGCATTAGAATATCATATATAATCCTATGGCTCTTCATAATAAGCATAAAATACTTTCCATTAACCTCTTACTCCACTTTCTTCTAAGCAAATGAAACAAATATGAAACTCCTGAAGCATGTTACATGTGCCTCACTACGATTACAGATGTCTGAACACACGAAAAATTCCTTACCACTCCCAGTTAAAGTATTTTTGCCTTATAAGCCACTTAAAAACTAGTATAATTAAGTTTTAAATTAAACTTACTTAGCATAATCCATAAAGAACAAGTCACTGCAGTGCTAATTAGCAATGGGCAAACCTCAGAGAGTTCAGAGGATCAGTTCAGATAATTAACCAGAAGTTCAACTGCATATCCATCCTTATCCCGTGTTGGTTTTTTTTAAGGTTTCCTCACCCCGATCTTCATGAACCCTCCTCATACTCCTCCTGAGGAATCTTAAGTCCCTGTGGCTTCTCATGAACTGCAACAGGCCCTAAACTTTGTCTCATCTTTGTAGAGAGAGCGGTTAGAGACACTAATTTGTGTTGCTGAACACGACGCTCTCTTCAGCCTTGAAGAGGCACCCTGAAAGTGCAGCCCCATCTATCTCCCGGGTTGGTCTCTCACAAGGAAAGGCAGCTCTGACAAGTGGCAATGGAAATGGAGGGGTGTAATGCAGGCCTTCACTTAGCAGAAAGAAAACGAGCGGTTCCCTCAATGAAATTGTTAGGAAGGGGAAATGGAAAAATGGATGCAGCGATTTGCGGCCTCACTATGGCTGGAAAAGATAGATGAGGTTGGCATGGTAAGGAAAACCCAGAAGAACAAGAACTGCCCTTGGCCCTGCCCTCCATCTCCCCACCTCCAAAACAAAATGGGAATCAGCACTTCACTCCTGTTTACAAACCACACACATGTAAAGCTATACGGCAGGAAGGAGGAGAAGAAGAGAAGAATACTGATCTTGGGTAAAGAGCCAGCAGATGTCAAAATGGGAACTTGTGGGAACAAACAGGAAAGGCACAGTCACATGGGCACTACTGGCATGGAACTGAACTGTTTTATCTATAAAAAGACTAAATTATATTTTATTTTTCCATGTATTGGTTTGTTCGTCTTGTGTTTCAGCAAAATCTGTTTTCATTTAGATTGTGCTTGATGTGCTTCTGACTAATTTTCCTGTGCTAGAGGATCTAGAGCCCTAATAAAAGCTCCATTTGCTTCTTGGACACATCACTGGCATGATTCATACTGGGAGTAATGGTGCACGTTAACATGTAATCAGGAATACAACAGCCAGGGTGAGCAGACCTACATTGCTGTAGGAAAAAGGGTGATGTCCCTCTCTCCAACATCATCCCCACCAGCTAGCTGTCCCACTCTCCATCCTCAATACATTGGCACTACCATGCTGTGATTGGCTAGCTAGATGAACCAGCTTGCTAATAATTTTGGGGACAGTGTGATTCAGATCAGCTTAAAGCTGATTCTAGAAGCATATTCCCTAATCCTGTAAGTACTCTGAATAAGCATGAACTTTCAGTGCCACTGAAAGAAGCTGTACAGCCTCCTCCCCTGCTGGCACAAGCATTCACGTAGCCACTTGGCTACAGGCCATTTTGACTGTCAGCGAGAAGGTTTATATGATCCCTCCCTCCCCTCATCCCCAGATGCTCATTCCCACCTCCTTGCCTAAACCAGCCATAGCCCTTGTGCAGCTGTGCAGTGAGCTGGGTCAGCAGAGGTGACAATGGCATGGGGAGGGCAGGACTGTCCATTTCAGCTGCAGCACAGACTTAGGTTGGATTAAAACGGCTGCATTACCAGATTCTGGCTGAACTAAATGAGAAAACTGATTTAGGCTAAAAACTAATCTCTCTCTCCCTATTCCCTCTTCTGTGTGCTGCAAGAGCAGCTGTGTCCATTCAATGGAGAAAGTGGGGAGGGCTGGCTGCAAGCACTTTGGGACTGCGGTGTAAAAGCAGGGGACACCCATGAGTTGCAGTGATGTTCTTAATAGTGTCTTAGCTAAGAAATGATAGGAAAATTGTAACAGAAAATAAACACCTAAGCCATTAAGGGAAAAGACAGCCCTCATCATTCAGCTCTGAATGGGAAAAGGATGGGGGGAAAGGCAACACCCTGAAGAAGGACAAAAAAAACAACCAAAGACATTAACTAATTGCTGCCAAGGATTTTGCCACCTTTAACAAACAATACGTTGCTAAAACTCATCTCCAGCAGATCACACCCGATGCGCCAGTCTAAGCAGTAAAACCTTAACTGGCAAATAATTTTATGTCTAATGTAAATGCTGTTAAGATGAAGTTTGAAGCTTATTGCAGGAACTGAACAGACCTTTTGTGTGAGAGCCTGTGCACTGAAGCAGTGAACTTCTGTTGTGCTCAGCAGAGGCACCCCAATACACAGCAACCCAGTGATCATCCCTTTGGTCATACCTTAGACATCACTGACCTGGGAAACTTTTCTGTGTACTATCTCAGAGGACAAGACCTGTTACAATGATGTGAGAATGGGATCACAGTGTATTAAGCCTGTGTTAATCTCTCTGTGAGAGAGTCTGACTTGGTCTGGGTTACACCATACAACCCCAACACACTCTGTCAAGGCTGTCATATCCTCAAGTAGCTTTTACAGTGCAAACAAGCCAAAGTAACTCTGAGTAACTTTCTAATCAGGTAAGAAAGCAGTTGTGTGCTGAAAAATTAAAATGAACTTAGTACTGCTTGACCAGCGACACAGCATGGACAGCAGGCTGCCTTTTCATCATCCGTGCAACATGGAGAGAAAGAAGAAATGCTTTGCTTACTGAGGAAAAAAGTCAAGTAATAGCAGCTGAAAATAAAAAGAAAATTCTAGGAACACAGATACTTCCAGAGAAAAGGAGCTAATAGCAGAGCAGAGACAGTATTTTTTTCAATCTTGAGGTTTATTTTTAACACTTTCAATAATATAAGTATCAGTGTAGTATTTTAAAAGGTGCCCAATGCCTAAGTTACTTAGAAACTAAAAAAGATTTAAAAAGAAATATGATTCAGAATGAATCAGTGAAACAAGCATGGAGCTTAGGCTGTAGATGTGAACAACAGTCTAAGCAGGTTTTGGATGTAGGCTGTCAGCTTTTAATGTCTCACTGGCTTTCAGTAATGTTTAGTACTGTAACTAACTTTTGTATAATTAAACTCAGGCTCTCATGTCACTTAGATATTGCTTTACAATTATTCTTGAGAGGTGACAATTTCTCAACAATTTTACTGTACAGGATGACACAAGCACATACTATTGGATCAACATGCCCAATCTGTGTATGTGCAAGTACACCACATGTGCCTACCAAACCCATAGATTAATATCATAATCATGTAAGAAATTCTTCATGAACGTTTGGTAATATCATTAGCATTTCTGCCAATAATCTGTCTCCCCAGGACTTAGCCTAATATTCCAGCGCCATGAGCAGCTTCAAGAGCTGCTATTTAAAAATTAATTACCAATCTGCTTCAAAGACCTTTCTTCTTTCCAAATGTGAAATTTTTTTTCCTTTTGCAGTCTGCCTCACATTTATGTAAAACTCAAGCTGTTTTTACCAGTTTCATACTAGTAACAGGTTTAAGATATAAGTTCAACATACTGTGAGTGAGCAATAAAAGCTCTGCTAGGAAAACAATGGTTTTGGCAATGTAATGGTGTAGTTGCTGCTCTGTTCAGGTGTGCTGCCAGAAGGCTAGTTCTAAACTCTGTAACTGTGTATTATTTATTTACAGGAAACATAAAGATGCATTGACTGGAGAATTCTTCCTTTGGTTGGCCTGTCTTAGTGTGCATTTGAAGACTTTACACGCTCAATGGGCAGTTTCAGTATGAATTTCAATTCTGTGAACAGTATTACAATAGGTTTTTTCCTGAAAAAAGGTGCTGTAAAGAATATAAAACACTGGTATAAATGTTTCACATTTGCAATGGCCTGCCTAACACAGTCATGGCTTTGCTGTACCAAATATGGCCACTGCCAACTGACAGAAATGAAGCTTTCTCCTTGTATGATGCTACGACATTATGTTTTTCCCTTATATGCATCTGTATTTACAAACAGATATATAGAGGCACAGAGTCATTCACAGTGTGAACATACACACCACATACACACAAGCTATTTTTGAAGAAACTGCTAAGACATTTCAATACCAGCCAAACATATTTATCTGAGGATTAATCTTCATCTATTGAATCAGACGAGAACACTGCCATGCATACAATTATTTAATTAGCAGCCAAATCCTCTGCCAGTCAGCAGCCGTTCCAGGCATACTGATGGGGCAGTAGATGCAAATCTCACAGTAGTACTGCTTTTTCTCATTACTACTGCAATTAGCACTTAAATTGATGCTTTAAACATACTAATTTCTGGAATAATTCAGGATTTGTATGTTACCTGGGATCGCCTCACTGCAGAGACGACACCAGATTGCTACGCAAATTGAAGCACTTTTGAGCCAAATAACCATCATCATATCAGACAGAGCCAATTTGCATTTGCTTTTAAAGATAACAGAATGGCAATTTATGCAAATAAATTAAGTAAGTTTACTTCTGAGTTCTCCCTGAACTAATTACAACAATGTTCTAATTTTTTACCACATCTAAAAGTTGGATTGAAATCAATGTGTATTACGTTAGAAATCTGTTCTTAAAGGAAGTCTAGTTTTGATGTCAATACATTTTCTTAATTCAAAATTTTGATGTTAATGTAGTTACAAATGCAGATGTCTGTTATGGACATTTAAGCACTTTTCTTCTTGTTTGCACACTATCAAAAGGTTTAACTGGAGCTGAACAGTCAAAAGCAGGACATATTGCTGTCCTTTTAAGTATTCAAATAAAAACATTTTAAGTACAGCTTCTGAAGTTTTCATCTTGCATGTATTTATTTGAAATCAATTGGTTTTGTGTGTGATGAATACTATGAAATATAGCTATCCTTTGCTGGGAAAGGCTTGAAAATCTGGCTAAAAATAAGACTCTAGCAGCCTCAACGTTTTGGAATTGGTATTTTTTATTTCCCCCTCTCAAGCATGAAATTTTTGTCTTCTTTTTCTGTTTCATATAGAAAATGAGTGTTGGATCTTTTTTTAAAGGTGTTCTCTGAAAAAAAAAGTGTTTGACAGAGCACTTCAGAAACCAGCCACAATGACATTTGCAATGCATGTATTCCTACTGCATAGCTGGCTATGAAAAGGTGGATAACTCTGAGCAGATTGAATGACCTAGAGAAGCATCTTTACAGCAAAGAGGTGTGGTAATATCAGCCATAAACCAGACTCTGCTACTGGCTGGTATGGAATAAGTGAAAATAATACTAAGAAAACAGGTAGAGAAGAACCTTTGTAAAGCCAGGAGTGCCTTGAAATTAGAGCAATGAATGTGTTGCCCTTTATACAGGACATCACATGATATTAGTTGAAGGGAAGGGAGTATTTCTTTTCCCAACTACTCTTTCTTCCCAACCACATTGATAACGACCACAGATGGAAAGTACTACCTGTGAAATGTGTGCTGTTTGCAATTCACCTTCGACAATGGAAGCAAAAACATTCTCTTTTCCTTCGCAGGCAGCCATTAGTTCGGGAAGACACTCGATAGGTCCTTGGTAACCTCCATGCACACTCTTCCTTTTGCCTTGGCTCCACTTCCTGACATAGACAGCAAAACATATGCCCAGGAAGGGAAAGCAAACATTTGTTTTAGTTGTTTTGGTAGCAAAACTGGAAACTGGTTTCTGTTATTAAATGCTGGTCATTTATTTTTAAGTAGCATTAATTACTACATCTTCTAGGTATCTACAGAAGTTAGCATTGTTTATGATATTAAGATGCATATTAAAGTATTCTTACAATGGATTAAAATAGAGGGCTCATTAATAAACAGTTATGATTTGTATGTATGATTTTTAACCAACCTGATCTCCTCCTATGATCAGGTGACCTGCCTAGTGGATGAGGGAAAAGCGGTGGATGTTGTCTACCTAGACTTCAGTAAGGCATTTG
>JAOXOE010080974.1:0-27559 GCA_028565055.1 Phoeniculus purpureus
TGAGGGGCCCAGAACTGGACACAATACTCCAGATGTGGTCTCACCAGTGCAGAGTAGAGGGGGAGAAGAACCTCTTTCAATCTGCTAACCACTCTACTTCTGATCCACCCTAGGATGCTGTTGGCCCTCTTGGCCACAAAAGCACATTGCTGGCTCATGGTCATCCTGCTGTGCACCCGGACCCCCAGATCCCTTTCTCCTACACTGCTCTCCAACAGGTCAGTTCCTGACTTGTACTAGTACCTGGGGTTGTTCTTGCCCAGATGCAAGACTCTACACTTGCCCTTGTTATATTTCTTTCAACTTCTCCCTGCCCAGCTCTCCAGCCTGTCCAGGTCTGCTGAATGGCAGCCCAGTCTGCTGGGTACAGGTAGTTATTATGCTCTGGAGCTGTGTGTGTTATGCTGTGTAGCTTTTACTGCCCCTCTTTTTTCTTTTTGTCTTGCTATCCCAGGTTGTTCTAACAGAAGTACATGAATGGCCAGCGTACGCCAAGCTTATCTTCCTGCCAGACTCGGCTTCTGGAATGGACTGCCCCAAACCCTTTTTTTAAGTGTGAGTACTGGTTTTGAGAATTTTGCAGTCATGGCTGCCTGGAAAATTGTTGGCTATGGAAGGTAACATAATTCTTGGGCACAGGACAGGGAGAGAAGACAGGCATGGTTATCGGTTGGCTTTGTGCCGAGCCAACACTAAGACTGCACTGCTTCAAGGCATTTTTGAGGAAGTATCGTTTTCTAGCCAATTTCAAAACCAAACCGTTCGGAGAAGCTTCGTGCATGTTTTGATATTGGCCACACAGTAAATGAGGAGTAACATGGCTGAAGAAAATAGGGTTACAGTAGGAGATACCTCAGGGCTGAGGTTTTTCCTACATAAAGCACGTCGTTAAATATTAGCCTTGCTTTATTTATACTACTAAGTATTGGGACAAGAATCTTCTGTGCTAAATTTTTTACTTGTGAGTACTTCAGTGTGGGGCAGTCCATGAAGTGCTCTGGAACCGCTAACAAGCCCCTCTGGATCGCTATACCAGATTGCTGGGGAAGGGGTTAGAATTTGCTTTCAGGGTATAAACATTCATGTCACCAGGAAACATATGGTCGAATTATTTGAGCTGCCTGACATCATGAGCTAAAAGGAGCTGAAGGAAGGAGAGCTTTAGAACTCAGTAGCGGAGTAGATCACTGAGGGGAAGATACTGCTATGCATTTGGTCTGGTTTTGTATTGGAAGGAAAGACTCCCTTTTTTGCCACTGCTACATCCAGACTGGCAATGCTGTTGCTGCAAATTTGAAAGGAATCCAAGCTCAGGCAAGACATTTTATTTAGAGAGAGAGAAGAATACTCCTTTTGTAAATTAAACAGAAAGCCTGGATTAATAGTTTGGCTAAAACCCCAGTAACTTCTTTCCAGGTGTCTGTGCACACACACGTCTTTCAAGGACAGTGACTGTTCACTGTTGTCAACAGTTATTCCCCTTCTTGCTCTCCCAGGCAAAGGACAATCTCTGTAGAATTAACAGGAAAATGATACAGCAATTCCTCTCTTGATTTCCAACTTCCAGGAGTGAGCTGGCATCAGTCTGTTCTCCTTGCAGTTGTACCAAGACAAGTGTTGTACACTAGGCAGGTGTTGCCCTCCACTGGGGGAGAGGTGGATGACTTTAGGAAGAGGCTCTCCAGTTGTCTGCTGTCCCTCTTCTGGGAAGCATGTGGCTCTTGACATCCCACGGAGAGCATCTGCAAGTTGCCCCTGGGAGGTTTTGTCCTTGTTGGGTATAAAAGCAGCTGTGGGCATGTTCCTAAAGCACAGCAGGCTTTCAATCACCACGTGCAATGTGTTGGCAAACTGCTAGGCCACTGGGACAGATGTGCTGTAATCGATGTGCAAATGTCCAAGGCAAATCTCCAGGCTTACTGAAATGTTCCTTCTCGTGTAATTCACAGCAGTTCTTGAAAGCTTCCCAAGTTCTTCCCGTGCTGCTATTTTTATTTGGAGTGAGAAAGGGGGAAAGAGCATGTGAACAGTACCAGATGTAGACATCTTTTATGTAAAATTATACCCTGCTCTTCTAATAGCACACAGAGATGAACTCATGATCTGGATTGGCATCAATGTTTGGTCTCCATTCACACGCACATCGTGAAATTGATTCCAACCCCAATATTTCATCTAGGAGAAAATGCCTTACGTACAGACTGCGCCTTCAGTTGATGATGGCAATGCTTTGTCTGCCATGTTCACCAAGCTTGGTCCCAGTTTTTCCTGTGCCTCTTTTGGGTAACAGCAGTTCTTGGCTCTACAGGAATTTGCACTTATCAAGGAGCTGAACTGGCTCATTAGAAAGACTCATTTGGCAAACCACATTGTAATTTTTTAATCCAAGCTTTACAGTTTAATTTAATTTAGAGTCGTTTTCAAGTCACTTGGAAGCCAGCTGCAGTCATGGATGTTGTACCATCACAACAGCTGATGGCAGATCCAGAGGAGCTGGAGATGTGGCTGTGCCACAAGCAGGGGCTTAGGGCTGGTTTCTGGTTCTCCAGCAGCTGGTGTCCAGAGTATAACCCCCAGCCCCTCTGGTGGCTGGTAGATAACTTGTTCTCTAAAGAAGGAACCCTGTGGTGGCTGGTGGGTAAGTCTTTCCTTCTCTAAAGAAAGATCCCTCAGCTCCTCCTTGATACAAGGGCTAGTACAGTAACACCTGAAAGAAAAGGTGATTGCTCAATTGCTTGTCTGGTGACACAAATGCTCTCCATTCCCTCTGACAGCTCACCCCGAGCTGACACTGGCTGTTCTGCAATGCAGTTTGCAGCTGTTTATTGACCATACTGCTTGAAATCACTTGATCAAGACTTTAGGGATGATGGAAGGAGGAAGACACAGTCTACCTCAGCTTTCCAAGACATAGGAGTAGATGATGTAAGTGTATGTAGCTTTTCCACTCCAGGTTTGATGGTGACAGTGGTTTACTACTGTGGGCTCAGCTTTTACTGAGAAGTCATTCCCAAGAAGAGACTAATTCTCTGTTTAGAAGAAATACGTTCACATGCACATGTCTTTCCAGCTAATTCCTGCTCAGTCCTGTAGAGACTTTTTTCACTTGCTCTGTGATGTGTCCCACCTGAGCAAGCTCATCAAAACCAAACAGGCACTGACAATTATCTTGCCATTGACCGAACAAAGGATCAAGACATACAAAAATCCATCATCCAGCTCTGTGAGGAGCAGAGTCAGGCAAGGGGAGCACAGCAGACTCTCTTTAGTGCCTGGCCGCTGTAACACATCCAGCTCCTGATGGCACAGACTGTACATGATCTATCTGCTCTAAACAGTGTAGGACTTTGTGGGAGTGTAGGTCTGTGTGTACCTGAGGCATTTGGCATTCTCCTACAAACCAAATAACATTTCCAGCAGGGAGGGCATTGAACTGCAGCAAAAATAGAAGCTGTTTGAGACCGCAGGGTCACTCAGAAGGAGAGAGAAGGCACTACAGAGCTCTGGGCATGTTCCAACAGGTAGAAGAGTTTACACCAACACACAGGAGATATTCACTGCTGAGGCTCTTCATGTGTTAGAGGGAACAACACAGTACAGTCTGACTGAAGAAAATGCTGAGTGTTTTCCCTGAACGTGGAAAGTTCGTGGCCTGAAACTGGATCCTGCCTGAGGTCAATATTTATTCAGATGAATGGAGAGCCAAAAGTCACTGAGGTAGTTTTATTTTTAGCAGCAGTGAATAAGAAAGGAGAGGGAGAGAACGAAAAGAAAGAAAAGAAAGTCGGGGGGAGCCAAGGAGAGGTAGGATTTACCACCAGTAGAGTCCCAAGTTGCAGCCTCTCCTGGTGTCCTCTGCGTCGTCTTCTTGGTGTCCAGGCTGCAGCTCTGGATGCAAAAGTGGAGATCTCTGAAAGCTGGGGGTCTGGAAGGCCACTTTTATCTCCCTGTGTCCCGCTTCCTTTGACCCCCATTTCCCCAAAAAGCATCCAGGCAATCCAGCCAGACGATGTGTGGTTTCTATCTGGTTTGTATCCCTTTCCCTGGGACACGTTGGCGTGTGCCAAGACAAGGACCTGCCTTCAGGACCCCCACAGGGTGTGACCTCTGTAGAAAGTATCTGTGAAGCTCCAGGCGGGTATAGGAGGGGAGGTGTGGCTTCTGTGGAGAAGTGCATCCAAGTCCAGAACAGCCCAGGTGCGGCAGGGTGGTTTCTGTGGACAAGCAGCCCTTTCTCTGGACCAGGACGAATCTCCTCGGCAACTACAGGATGTGCTTTATTGGTGGCTTTTGTTAACAAGCTGAGATATGTTAAGACAGAAGAAAAAAGTCTTTAGGACTCTCACAAGGAGGTTGCCAATATCTTCAGCTGGCTTCCAAATAATAATTGGCTTAGGTGACCAGTCACGGAAATGACTGACCACTAACAAGCCCCACTCTGGCCTACAGCTGGCCACCAAAATAAGCCAATGGTGTCAAGGACCTGTCTCATTAGAAGGTAGTTCTAGAAGAGAATCGAGGTACAGCATGGCTGCAAGGAAATCAAGCTGTTTGGTTTGTTGCCAGGGGTCTGATGTGCAGGCTTTTTATTCTTCTGTAGGCTCTCTGTGGTGCAACAGGAAAAGGTCTGTGTCCCGCAGAGATGTCCTATTGGTGTGTACTCCTTCCTTTCTCTTTCCTTGTGCATGCACCATACCACCCTACTAACTCTGAGTGAAAAAAGGGAACTATATCATCCCTAACTTGAGATTTGTAGAACTGGGAGTTTTGAATTCTTGACATTTTTTGTTTGTTTGTTAAATGTTCAATGTCACAGCAGCACACAGCTAACAGGATCTCAGCAGATCAGGTCATTTCTTCCCTAATGCAAGGCCAGGCAGCCCATATTTATGAGAATACTTACAGATGTGCCCCTGCTTAGACACCTGCAATAAACATTGTATTCTGACATATTCTTTACTTCTACTATCCAAAACATGACAATTAAAAACAAAGTCTTAATTCTTCAGTCTTCGGTGATGAAACATAATCCCCATTGCTTTTACCTTGAGAATAGATTTCCTTTCCTTTCTGCACCATCTATTTTACCTACCTCTCATCTACAAGTTATACAGTTCAAACTAACATATGTCCTGGTCTTCATCCAACTTTCATCCATTTCAAGTAGCTCTCACTCTTTCCTGAAGTGCAGCAGCCAGAAATCAGACACCTTGCTCCATCTGAGTTGTCTGGAAGTGACACTTTCCACAAGCCTCCTACAGGTTGAATGCCAGCTGTGCATTCCAGTGAGACATTCTCTTGTTCCAGGAGATGACTTGCTGACTCAGGCATCCCTTTATCTAGCCTGTAGTTCCCTGGTCAGTGTTTGTAGGGCTGTTCAGGCCTGTGTGCTCTTTAGACCTTGCATTTGTCCTTAAGGAACAGCATCCTCTTCCTTACAGTCTGCTTTTCAACTACTTGATTGCCATTGATCAGTTATTTACTTTGTTCTTCCACCCTTCTGACTTGGCTACCTGCTACTGCTCATGTAGTCACAGTCACAGTGACTGGACAGAGAACGTGATTCCTTTGGATCAGAGGAAAGAAAGTTTCATTTGGATTCCATGGGTTACTCAAAAGGAGAGTGTTTTCCCCTTGCTCATGGCCATAGGAACTGGCATTTTGGCAATGGAGCCCATGGAACAAAGAACTGGATCTTAAATCACCAGCTGATGCTGAGGGATTTCAGTATGAGCCATGCTTCCACACAAGCAGGAATAGTTGGAAATCTCGTTTCCTTTTTTAGAGTTTGGACATGGGGGTTTTGGCTCAGTTATGTGAGAACACTGTGATGAGTCTCTCTGTGTGTCTTTGTATGCCTGTCTCTTTATGTGGGGTTTTTGTGTGTGGTGAATTAAATGTCTTGTTGCCTTTTTTCCCCAAATCAGGTTAGTTTTGGTTTTTTGCCTGCAATTCAGAAGTGGTTTTTTTCCCCCCATTGTTTTTATTTCTGCCTATTAGCACCTCAACTAAATTAATTGGTTAAACCATGACACCAACCTAATCAATTACATGTTTCTATGGTTATAAGAAAGTATGAACAGTTTTACTAAAGTAAAATTCAGTGATGTATTCTGTTCTGCACACCCACGACACCTTACACTATATCATAGGTGGAAAACAGACTGGTTTGCCATGATTTGCCCTTAGCACAGGTTCACAATGGCCATCACTTCTGGAGCTCTTTTCTTTTAAGAGCTTACAAATTGACTGCTTAATGATATGTGCCAGTGTATTTTTGATACATGGAGTATGCTGTCCGTCCTGCAAATTCCCAGCTGCTGTGTTTTTTGCTCATTTGTAAGAAAACTTGCCATTTTCAGAGCTCTGCAGTGTTCTGGTATGTTATGAATGCTCCATAGATTCTACAGATAACCAATTGTCAGGGGGCCCTGAGATGTCCCATCTGTCTCAGGTTTTTGTGTATCTTAGCCCAAGTTAAACATTGTTCACTTGCCTACATACTTTTTTTTTCTTTTCATACTCTTGCCTCTTAGAGTTGTCTAAAATTGTTATTTAATTATTATTTACCTCCTGAGTTTTAGTGCGTTAAAGAAGCTTTAAATACATTGGTCTTTTCCATACTGTCTCTCAATAGGTCTCTATTGGCTTAGAGGACAAGCATTTTCCTTATCATTTCTTGGACTACTGCAGTACGTAATATCACACGTGATGCTAAATTGCAGGGACTTCTTTGCTCTTCTAGGATAGGAAAAATATGTGATTTTTTTGTAAGGAAAGCTGAAATAATAGTGCATTTAGAAGCCAATATTAACCTAACAAATTATCACTATTCATGGAAAAAAATAGAGAATTTGTAACATTTTCTGCACAATATGGGAACACTACTAAATACAGGTAGACCAACTTAATATCTGAGAAACAATTGTGTAGCTGGCACACTATTGGCTTACTGCTCTTGATCTAGTGATGGTGAATCACTGAATCCGACTGCATGACTTAGAAAACCCGTGTGGTGTGTCAGTTCTGAAATCTGATGGGATTCAGTTCCCACAAATCTGGTTTATGCTGAAGCAGAGGCATGCTCTGATATTTTTAATTACTTGAGTAGACATCAGTAGACAGTAGAGGATCCTAAACTATGAGAGCTGAAGTGAATCACAAACTTTGCTGCCAGGCTTGAGGGTGCATCTGAGACTACAGCAAATGAAACACTGGTTAAATTCTGTTATTGTCTAGCAGGGCTTTGCTGTCAATTTAATAATGAAGCATTGAATTAAACAGGAGCTGTCAGCAGTATCTGTGAGGGGAAAGTTGTGTTGCCATTCAATTTCCCTGTCAGATACGTGACTACTCTTCTGCTTTATTGAATCTTTTTGGCTTTCGTTTGGAGGTTTGTCTCTACATAGGAGAGAGCTGGAACACCTCTGCTGTGAGGACAGGCTGAGGGAAGTAGGGCTGTTCAGCTCAGAGAAGAAAATGCTCCAGGAGGTTCTCATAGCAGCTTTCAGTACCTGAAGGGGCTACAGGAAAGCTGGAGAGGGACTTTCTATAAAGGATCTAGTGATAGGTCAAGGGGAATGGTTTCAAGCTCAAAAAGGGGAAATTGAGATGAGATCTGAGGAAGAAATTCCTCCCTGTGAGGGTGCTTAGGCCCTGGAACAGGTTGCCCAGGGAGGCTGTGGATGCTCCATCCCTGGAAGAGTTCAAGGCTAGGTTGGATGGGCCTCTGACCATCCTGTCTGGTGAGAGATGTTGCTGCCCACAGCAGGGAGTTGGAATAAATGATCTCCAAGGTCTCTTCCCACCCAAACTACTCTACGATTCTGCATGGACATGAAGTTAGGCTGGAAATAGAGCAAATGCATCATTAAAAGACCCAAAGAGAAAACAAAACATTTGGCAATAACTTGTGAAGTGACCAATTATGGTGAGACTGTCACCTGCACGTATGAGTCTAGGTATCATGTCAAATACGTATGTTAAGAATTAAATAAATTCTATTCTAATTCTAAACTATATTAGGTATTTATTTTTAGTGATTATATCTCACATGAGAGAGTTAGTTAAATTAGTTCAGAGTTACGGTTCTACCATTCTGAAATTAATTAAGGTTAAAGCGAAGATACATTAATGATCAAAACTTGGGGTTTTGCTATTTAAATAAAAAATCTAGACACAGAAAAGATAGATGGTTTATGTTTATTATCCGTTTTACAGCACAGGAGAGCACATGAAGATCAAGAAGTCTTTATCTGCAAAGCAGCGGTGATCTCTCGTCTCTCTGTGAATTGTTTTTGTAGATGTGGCATTGAAAAATTAACACTTGTCCTAAGAGATACTTCAGTTCAGCGGAGAAACTGGTGGACGTACCTCTTTTTTTTGTAGGTAATGTTTCTAGGTTGGATAACAATAATTGAATTACAATGTTTATAAATCTAGTTATAAATCCTGTCTTTCAGGATTAAAGAAATGGGATCTGATGGGCAAGGTGCTGTACAAACACACGACGTCTGCATGGGTATCATCACCGAACCACATGCTAAATGGATTTAGAAAGACCGGAGTTTATCATGCTGCCCCAAGACAAGATTAACTATCCCCACATTATTCCTGAAAGACATTCTCTGGAGATGTTTAAAACCCGCCTGGATACGTTCCTGTGCGACTTGGTCTAGGTGATCCTGACCTGGCAGGTGGATTGGACTGGATGATCTTTCGAGGTCCCTTCCAATCCCTAATGTTCTGTGATTCTGTGATTTGTCTAACTCTTTCTCGAAGGTCTTCAAGGGTGGACACTCTGCAGCTTCCCAGGGTAATTTATTCTAGTATTTTACTACACTTCCTTTTACAGAAAATTTTTCCATCGTGTTTAACATAAATTTCTCTTATTGTAGTTTAAACTCTTTATTTCTTTTCCTAGCCACCATAGATGCTGGAAAAGAGATTATTTGTTCCATCCTGTAGCAGCCTCAAACACTGTTACTTGAATCCTTCCTTTTTCTTGTTGGCTACATCACAACAACTAATTCTGGCTCTCTTTGTGCCTTCAGACGCTCTAGACCTCTGGCGTCCTCCTCTAGGGAGGTTTCCTAGTGGTTTGTCCTCCCTAATGTTTACTTGAAGTGGGAAGCAATTCCTCAGCTGGGGCACTACCGAAGGGTGAAGGTTTCCTGCTGGCCCCTCTGGCTCTGCTCCTGCTAGCATCCCTGGTGAGAGGTTTGCTTTTGTAATAACAGATTGCATGGCTCATTCCTGCTCAGCTGGTGATCTATTGCAACCTTCAAGACCTGTTATGGAAAATAACGGGTCTAACGCTGGCTAACGGGTCTAACTCCCTAGTTTGAATTTGTGTAGCTGATCGATCCTACCCGAGTGTAGGACTTTGTATTGCCAAGAGAGACATAGGGTGTGTTTTCCAGTTAGACAGAGAGTTGAGCTAGAGAAGAATACACTTGCTTAGACAAGATAGCACTGGGAGATTGGGCAAGAGCCAGGAATAATTTCTAACTGACCTCTGAGGCAGAGTTTCTTTGCTGGCTTTAGTGGAAGATCATTGAAATGAACGCTGTAATTTTGGTAGGCTCTAATTCATTTTCAGTCTGGCTAATTTTCACTCATTGCTGGTTTTATGGCTCTTCTTAATGAGACCCAACAAGGCAAGTGTTTGCCAGCTGTCTCTCAGAATTTCCTGTGAGCTTGCTCTGCACATGGCATTATTTATCACTGCATCATACTGAAAGCAAAAAACTGTTGATATTGCAGCAATAGATGCTGTAGAAATTAGAAGCTTTTGCAGGCAGGTAGACTGCCAGCCTTCCACAGAGCAGAAACTTGGTGTTTCCTCTTCTGTACAGTCTTCTTAGATTAACAGCCAACTCTGCTCAGGTTTTCCTAATGAGAAAAAACATATTGAAAAGAAGGGTGGGAACACCCTCTAATTAATTGCTAAACTGCCTCTTCTTGAAAAAAAGCTGCTTTGATACAGGGTTGACAAATTGAATTTCCCAAACTTCATAGAATCATAGAATTCAGAATGTATTGGGTTGGAAGGGCCCTCCAAAGGTCATCTAGTCCAACCTCCCTGTAACATCTCTCACTACAGCAGATTGCCCAAAGCCCTATCCAGCCTGACTTTGAATGGCTCTAGGGATGGGAGCTCCACCACCTCTTTAGGGAGCCTGTTCCAGGGATCCACTACTCTCAAATAAATCGACTTTTTCCTAATGTCTGACCTAAATTGGCCCTTTTCTAGCTTAAAACCATTATCCTTCATCCTATCACTGCAAGCCTTGAGAACAGTCTTCCCCAGCCGTCTTACAGACCCCTGTCAGGTATTGTATGGAGCTGGTTGGTGTTAAGCACTCCAGAATAATGAACTATTTCACAAAGTTCTCTAAATGGAATAAAAGCTTTTAGGAAATCTGAGCAGTCATTTAACTTAAAAATACAGTGCTTAAAATAAAAGTTGCAAATGAGTGAAAGAAGCCTTGTAACAAGGACTAATGTTGGTGTGACGGTGGGTAAGGTGAGCATAAAGAAATAACCCTTGGTGGTTGTTAGGACTCATCAGCACGTACAGTTTTATTGCCTTTGGTGGTGTGGTTTGGAATGTTTAGCCTGACTGTGATGCTTGTGATTAGAAGTGCTCTGTTTTTTATTACTCTATTGTAATCTTTTCTGACTTTTAAACTACTCCCATCTTTGTTGTCATCAACTTCATTTTGATATTTTTCCTAGCACAATATTTTTCTAAGTATTTTTCTAGCTTTGTACAGTTATGAGTAGATCAAGTTGTACCTTATGTCAAGTTGCTGCTATCTTGCCCCAGAATACAAGGATACTGGGTTTACAAGAAGAGAAAAAGGAATGAGTAAAGGAACATCCATTTACATGATGTATTCGATACTTTATGATGCCTGCAGTGTTCCCATGTTCTGTGTATTCAAGACACCCCCCAATGTGCTCATGTGATTTACCCTGGGATACAATGAGAAAACTCCCCTTGATTTTAACAATCCAAAAAAATGTTCCTGATTAGTGTTCCTGATTCACAGTATGGCTGTGAAACTGGGACAAAAGGGAAACCAGAACTTCTAACCACAACGTGCCCTTCTAATTAACTGTTTTTCACATTCTATTTATTTTCTTCCCAGCAGAGCACTAGACAATAATCTCAGCACTAGAAAATAAATTCAGCACTACAAAATTAACTTCTTTTTTTTCAATTAGGAAAAAAATAAATACTCTGCAATATTGGTTTTATTTGCTTCTCCCTTATTCTCTGTCTGCATCTTCCTTTCTTCTTTCTCCTCCTGAATAACAAATTACAAGCCTTTATTTTTCACCTCTTTCTCCTTCTCCTCCCCCACCCAGTGCCTTTGGCTGTTCTTCCTTTCCTCTCATTAGGACCTGCTGTAGCCTCCTCTAAACAGCAGTGGTTGAATCTACTTCTCCCTTCCCTCTTCACCTCGATATTTCTTGCTGTCTGCAAAACACTCAGCGTGTCAGCGGGTTACTCTTGTGTTAGAAAGTGGGGAAGAGCACACACGGTAGATGAAACTAACGTCAAGATCACCAGTGCCTGGCAGTTTTGGGATCTACTGGACAGCTAATGTAGGTAATTGGAGTAATGTGAGCTAGTAAGTATTGGAGGTACAATTGTTTTGACACTAGACTAATTTTCCCCTCAGTGTTTTCTGAACTTCTTCTGAATCTGCATCTTCTTGCTTGTTGTGAGCACACCCTGAAGTTTGGACATGGATTGCAAGTCATGTTCAAAAATGAAGACCAGACTGCTCACAGTAAGACTGCAGACATTGCTGTTTCTGGAGATTGGGCTGGTAGGTGCAGAGCTGTTGGCAGACTGCTGAGCTACTGTGGAAACTGTAGAATCATTTAGGTTGGAAAAGACCCTCAGGATGACAGAGTACAACCATCTACCCTACACTACAAAGTTCACCCCTAAACCAAATCTCCACATCTAAATGACCTTTAAACACCTTCAGGGATGATGACTCAAACCCCCTCCCTGGCAAGGGAGGTTCCAAGGTCTGACTACTCTTTCTGTGAAGAAATTTTTCCTGCTATCCAATCTAAAGAACCCAAGCTGTGGCTTGAGGTGCTTATCCTCTTGTTCTATCTCTAATCACCTCTAAGAAGAAACCAGCACCCACCTATCTACAACATCCTTTCAGCCTCATCTTCTTCAGACTATACAGCCCCTGCTCCTTCAGTTTCTCTTCAGAAGATTTATTCTCCAGGCCCTTCACCCTTCAGCTTTGTTGCCCTCCTCTGCACTCACTCCAGCACCTTGATATCTCTTCTTGTATTGAGGTGCCCAGAACCTGCCAGTGGCCTCGCCAGGGCTGACTACAGGGCGACAATCACCTCCCCACTCTTGCTGGCCAGACTATTTGCAATACAGGCCAGGATGCCATTGGCCTTCTTGGCCACCTGGGCACACTGCTAGCTCACATTCAACTACTTGTCGTTTAGAACGCCCAGGTCTCCTTCTGCTGGACAACTTTCCAGCTGCTTCCCCTAGCCTGTAGAGCTGTTAGGAGGTTGTTGTGACCCTGGAGGTCCTTTCCAGCCATGATGATTCTGTGATTCTGTGAAGTGCAGGGCCTGGCACTTGGCGTTTTTGAAGATCATACCACATCATATCAAGGAGGAGCATTGAGTATGGTTAGAGGTCTCGGATACAACTGAGGAGGTAAGAACTAATGACATTTCATGGGTCAGCTTTTAGAAAAGAAGACTTTGGTCAACAGAGGGATAATCCTTAAGTATGCAGGAGGTGGAAACAAGCTGTAAAAAGGACAGAAATAATCTTTCCTAAAAGCCCATGCTTTGTTTGATAGGAAGTCTTGATCTTACGCTACAGGAACACAGACATAGCCTAAACAAGAGGGAAAAGCTTTTAACAGAGAGGATAACGACATCCTGGAGTTTCTGTCTTTGGGTGTCTTTAGACAAACATCTGGCACAAACGATAGAGGTATCGATGATCCTGCCTGAGGCAGAGGATAAGCCATGTGATTTGATGAGGTATTCTCTTTCCCTGTTTTCCTTTGATTCCACATTGAGGAATCAAGTGATGTTCACTGATGCATGTTTGGCTCTGACCCACTAATCTAGTCTGGAAGTGACATTCTAGCACAGAGTTTTTTTGAAAAGCTATGAAAAAATTTGCTCTGACTAGGGTGCCTACACCTCTCTTTATCCTCTTGAGAATCCCAGCCTGTGAAAGCATTTATCATCCAGACAAAGTGAGATGATATTTTGTATGTTGATATTTAAATGCTCTGGCTAAACCTGTGTTTTCCTGAAACATTTTTGCCTGCTGCAGCATGCCCCCGTAGGTTAAATGGCTGTACTTCTGCATGACTCATGCTGAGAGCATTCAACATATCAAGCTGGGTATGAAAATGTGCACTCAGAATCCAAAACAACAGCAGCTTTTGTATGTCTTCTTTACATGCATGAAAAAGACCATTTCTAGATCTCTCCACTGTCTCTGGTAACCCAGAGTGAGCAATACACTGGCCCAATCAGCAGACAGTCCCCTGAGAAGCAGAGGTTTGACAAACACTGACTGATGTAGCATGAAAATGGAGCAAAACAAATTTTAAATGAATAAACACTCTGTTTATTCCTTCTCATGAACTGTGCATGGCATCAGTCTTTTTTACTTTGTGCCCTCTGTCATCCACACAATTGGACATCCCTGTTGGCTACCGGTGCCCCTTGATATCCAATCAGTATTTGTGCCCTGTTGCTCCACTGGTTTATCCAAGAGTATTTCCCACCTTGCTTTACATCAAGAAGGAACAAGTTCTAGTGGAACACAGAAGTCAAGGAACTACACTTGAGTGTGAGCCGAAAAACTCCATGACCGAAGTGTGCCCATTCTTTGTCCTTGGAATGGCTCAAGCAAAAGCACAAATCCTGATGTGCACGTGGTTTTACTTGGACGGCATAATGAGAGACACTGATCCATGTGCTCCTGGTCTGCTTCTACAACAAAAAAATGATTCCACAATCTGTACAGCGCTTTCCTTACATGTGCAAAAGGGAAGATCCTGGCCAGTTAAGTTGTGAGTGGTTCTGGAACATCACATTTCTGAATTTTCCTCTTTCTGACATCCACATCATCTTAAATGAAGGAATGGCCTTGGTGGTCATCCTTCATGTTCCCAAGGTGCATTGATCATTGTGTTCTAGGCTTTCAAGTCATATTAAAAACCATGCATAGACTGAGGCAGTCTATATGATTTTTACCTTGTTTAAACCTGCCAACGCATTTGGTTTAAGGGAAGGTTTCTGGCTTAAGTGCAGGCCAAACTACAAAGAAAGAGCAAAGGCAGGGTGAAGGCAGGTTGACTACTGAAGGTAGTGTAATCCTCTTCTGCCTCAGCTTAGGCTGGACAGGTCAGGCAAGTTGAACTTGGACCTTGGACTCTAATGGTTGCTAAGATTTGCTCACACACCAATGTCATAGGATGATGTGTAACATTCAATTAGATTACTAAGTGTTTGCTAATTGTAGCTTTGAACTCTAGACACTACTGGGGAGCACATGAACAGTGTTGTGAATAGCTGGAGTCACAACTCTGACTCAGGTACCTCAATGGAAGGAGTATTTGTTAGTTGAAGATACTTGAACTGGGCACAAAATCAAGCACTAAGGTCTAGTTTCTCATCTCTTCAGTGTATCCAGGCACATTTGCTTTTATTAAATCGATTTTTATGCACACAGCACAGTTTCCAGTCACAGTTCCTTGAGGCAGCTGGGTGCAAACGCTCCTTCTGTGTGTTGGCCTAGGGGAGCCTGGGGGAGTAGGGTGGCTGTTTGCTCTCCCCAGCTCTGCACCCAGGGAAATAGCAGTCTCCTTTCATCAGAAACTAAGTGTTGATCTAGAAATCTGTGGATTTAAAGTAGTTGTTCCCTATGTTGCTTAACTGATCAGGCTTGTACTGCAAATCCAAATCTGCCAAGTGCTTTTGGGTTTTGGTCTGCAAAAAAGCACAGAGAGCTTGGTTTTTCCTGTTCCAACCAATGGACAGAGATTCTGCCTATTGAAAGTCAGCAGTAAAAACCTGTTGGCCTCAATGAGTTCAGAAAAATTTCTATATTAAATGATTTTCCAGGTTGTTCAGGGCCTCCAGAGATGTTTTCAGTTAGTATGTAACAGAGATGACTTTTAACATGGGGTGCTGTGAGATGAAGGAGGCGGTTGAGCAATGTGTGAAATGTTGTTTGTTTGTTCTCCTAGATTTGTCTCCTTCTCTGGAGATGTTCAAAACCAGCCTGTAGGTGTTTCTGTATGACCTAATCTAGGTGATCCTGCTCTGGCAGGGGGTTTGGACTTAGATGGTCTTTTGAGATCCCTTCCAATCCCTAACAGTCTGTGATTTGGTGATTGCCTCTAAATATAGTTACTAGATTCAATGAAATGAGACTCTTTGGCTGTCTGGAGACTTGAAGAAATACAGGAAGTAGTACTTTCTGACCTCTGCTTTTGGTAAGATGTGATTTTTGTAGGCAAAATGTTGGTGGTCGTGGTGGTGGTGAATGCCATGTTGAAATACACCCAAACGCTGAGGAAACCAGCTCCAGTCCAGACAAATCTGCACAAAAGAAGGGGATCATGGTGAACACGGCAGGCAAGGAGCTCTTCTGGGGGCTTTTGGAAGTCAGGAAGGTGGCTCATGGGTGCAGTCAGCACCACCAGCGCTCCCTCCCCAAGCAGCCCCGAGGGAGCACTCAACTAACTGTGCACTCCACTAACAAGCAGTGAGTGGGCGTCACCCATGGACCCACCTGGGAGCACCAGGTCAGGGTGCTCAGCCTGTGCAGAGGGCAGCAGCCATAGCAGTGAGGTGCTGTAAGCATCTGCAGCCATCAGCTGGTGTGGGGCAACTGCAGTGGCAGAGGCTTCTGCAAGGATTTGGTGGTAACTGAGCAGCCTGGAGGGCGTTCCTGGACGAAGCCTGAGAAACGTGTCAGTGGAGACTGTCGAGGTGCCGGCAACTCCTGCAAACCCCATCTTCTGCTGGGACAGGGGTCCAGTGCTTCTCCATGACCAAGCTTTTGAGCAGATACCTTGTTTTAAGCGGTCAAATGAGCCTCCCGACCTCAGGCAGGTGAGTTTGAGAATGCAGCTCAACGGCAGCCGCAAATACCCTGACGCAGAAGAGTCCAGGTTGCTTTGGGAGCTCCCTTGGGGACAACGTTTGGGAGCATGAACACGTGTGTTAGCATTGTATGGGGTAAGACAGAACAGCACAAACCCACGCAGTGCCTTCCCACAGCTGCTCTGCTGCTTGCAGCCTGCAGTGAGGAAGCGGTGTGAGGGCAGTGAATGCCCTCCAGTGGCAGGAAGCAGGGAGATCCATCGGTTCAGTTTGTTTTCCGTAATTGTTACAGAGTTGGTGTGTGTAGTTTAACTTCAGGTCACGGATGTGTTAACTCAACAGCAGTGCTGTGTTGGTGGCATTCTTGTCTCTGGGCTTACAGCACACAGCAAAGAGCTAGACCTCAGTCAAAATCATTAGCCATAGTTACTTTTCATAAAAGGCAGCGGACCTCAGGACACTCCTACTAACAGACTTGTGTCAGTGAAGGTCATGTCCAGCAGGGCCAATCCATCATGTTTATGTCCAAAAGTCCATAACACTTCAGTGTTAGGATAAACAGTTAGCTATGGGCTCATGAGAGAAAGTGAACCCCATAGCTGTTATCTTTCTCTGTGTCACATGTTCATGTGTGGGAATGAATCAGTCTGATCATGCTGTTTGGTGGAGATGGCTTCTTTTTGGTTTTGATGGCCAGGCATCTGGTGCTCAGCCTACTCTCAAAATAGACCAGTAGCCTGGAAGTGGAAAATTGTCCTCAAGGACTGAGTCCTGCCCGACATATTTTCACTCTCAAGTTGGCCCAGAGTTTAAGCACACAACCATTAAGGTTAGACCTCCAAGAGCATCAAGTCCAACCATCAGCCCAGTGTGAGCTTGCCCACTAGAATCTGTTTTCAAGCATCAGAGCTACATGTTTTTTGAACACCTCCAGGGATAGTGATTCTACCCTGTTCCAATACCTGACCACCCATTCAGCAAAGATAATTTTTGTAAAATCCAAAAATTTTTCCTGATATCCAAAGATCCTGAAATCACATTACCGTGGACATCTTGGAAAACAAGAATTAAGGATGCCTTTTAAAGTACTTTTTTTTGTCCTGTGAAACACAACCATAACAAATAGTCTGTAAATACTGACCTCAGAAAGGGCAGACGTGGCTTTTGTCTCTGGCTGGCTCTACTATGGGCAGCCTGCACCATGGTGGTTGCTCCGTGGTGAGAAGACAGTGGTCTTGATCACAGCTTTTTCAGTTGTCTTTGATAACTTGATCTTGTTATTTGCGATGATTACAGTGAGTCTTTGCTCAAGACAGAAAGACAATGCCCTGAGCTCTAGAGTAACAATTGTGCTTGCTACAGAGGCTGCCCTTTTGGAAAAGAGGTTGAGCTGCCCTGCGGGTATTGTGTGTTTATCAGCACAGGTAATTGGGCTGCTAAATGACCCTGGCTATTGTCTCTGGAAATGCTGCTTTTCCAGAAAGAATCTTCTGAGTCCATCAGCATTTGATGGTGGCCCAGGAAAGAGCGAGATGACAGTAGAAGTGGTAGTGCAAGGCACACGAGTCTGTCGTAAACTGTGTCTGGTTAGCTGAGCAAGCTTACTGCATGTTATTTAGCATTTTGCACATCTCTGTGGGTGCCTCTTGGGTATGACCAGCTGCATCGGGTTTTACTGTTTAACCACACTGTAGGGGTCCAAAAGACCCTTACAATTGTTCTTTTGTCTTAGCATATCTCTCCTTGTTGGCAAAACACACACCCTGTGGTTGCCGGGGAGATTTTGTGCTGAGAAAAGGATGCTTTTCTACTGAAAACCACGCCTCTGCCCCTGGACTTTGCGGGACCTTTGGTACACTCTTTGCAGAAATCACACCTCCCCTCCTGGACCTGCCTGGAGACACAGAGGCTCTTCACAGAAACTCCGCACCTGGACTTTTTGGGACCTTTGATACCTTTGGGTATAAAAGGAAAGGGGATAAAAGCAGCCCTCCGAACTGCCAACCCTCTGAGATCTCACCCACCACCGTCGGAGGTCTACCCCACAGCACCCAGAGCTGCAGCCCGGACACAAAGAACAAGACACCAACAGAGAAGACTCAGAGGACACCAGAAGGAGCTACAGCGTGGAGCCTCACTGGTGGTACGCCCCTCTACCTTTTTTCCTTTCCTTTCTTACCCCCCCTCCACCTATTCTTATGCACTGCTGCTAAAAATAAAACTACCTCAGTTATCTTTGGGTCTGCTGTCAATGTACTGAAGCGTATTTCTCGAGTGCATTTGCATGCCCTGTACATTCAGTGATATAATTCCCACGAATCCGCATCCAAACCGGATCGTGACACACATGTCACTCACGAGTGTTACACTTAAAACTATAGGAAAGAGACTAATGTTCATATTGTTTATGTCGGTTCTCGAGTGCTATGAGGGCTGCTTTGCTTCTCGATTTGAGCAGCTCATTGATTTTACACTTCTTCAAACACTGTGCTCAGCAAGCAAATACAAAAAGGCAGGTTTTTTGTTTTATTCTAGGAAGTGCAATAATCTACTGAATTAAAGAAAAGAACTACCAGAGATGCTAATTAAAATCACTCCCTATTTTTGTTTGATTCTAACGATTTAGTAAAATGAATAGAGGTACTAAGAGCTGCACGGCCTTAGTCAGAGCAATAAGTTGTTTTATTAGGGTTTTTTAAAATCATTGTTTATCGCTTTTTTTTCTTTGAGATTAATGTTATTAACACCAATAACACACATGTACATGTATATGAGATAAACAGTGTCATTAACAATTCAAGAGCAGAAACAATCCTCAGTTAAAGAAAAATGTGGTTTTTCTGCTTTCTTCAAATTGGTTTCCAAAGGCAATTCCCACCTTGATCCAAATGATGCTCCTCTGCAGTTGTCACATTAGAAGCCAAAGCAAAGATGTTGTTCACAGGGTGCTACGCTGAAGCTGATTCTCATGCTCAGAGGTTGCAGCTGAATGTGGTTTTCACTTTTCAAACCCAAGTTGTAACAGCATGTTCCTTGTGCACAGCTCAAATAATTCAAGTGTCTGAAGAGTAATTCCTGTTGACTTTCCCCATTGAAAACTCATGTTCTTGAATTCCATCAGTCAATATTGCTGTGTGTGCTTGTGTGCATGTATGTGTACGGACAGGGTGTTGGGCTGACAATAAAGCAGGAGCTTGTATTGACACAGTGTTGGTCAGAGGACAAGGTACATAATCTACTGAGAGAGCTATGTCTACCAGAAATGGTGTTTGATGCCATCACTCACATCCAATCAAGTGCTGCAGTTAATTTGTTCCAAGAACAGATCCACAGCCTTCCACACAGCCTTCCTTGCTTTGCCATCAGCCCTGATCTGTCCGGGCTGGCTGGAGTACTAACTAGAGTAGTAAGCATGGGAATGTTTGCTTTGTTTGGTCCTGATAGCTGAAACACCTGTGTCCAGGGCACGGCTGCTTCCGAGATGTGGTGCTAAGCTTTGAGGCCACAGCATCCCTGGGGGCCAAGTTATTTTCTTTTACTAGGCAGTGTTAGCTCTGGGAAGGGACTATGAGCATTGGCCAGACCTAGAACTGAGCACTTTTTGGCTTTAACCCTGCTGAGCTCCAGCTTCTGGAGCTTAGGGCTCCTCCACCAGCACTGGGTTGCTCTCTCACAGAAACACCTGTTGTTCAGACAGCAGCACAGAGCTGCTGCAGCTGCCACTACCCCATCTGTGTGTGTAGTGTACATTTTGTGTTGCCTGCAGTAGCGGTCACTAGGATTAGTAAATTCCAAGCAAGTTCTTATGAGCTCCTGTCTGCATGTCTAGCCAGTGTCGGGTTCATGCTGATATCCTGATGCCAAAGGTTATGTTGACCCAGAACTCTTTTGGACTACATCCAAACTCCTCCACACACTGGCTCACTGATGTAGTCAGTCTAATAGACCAGCTGCAGCCATAAGGAGTTTTGAACACAGGGTTTGTTATTCCTAGATTTAGTGTCTGTGCCTCACACTGTCAAAGCCATCTCTCAGGGTTTTGTGATTTATGATGTTCTCCTTGCCCTTTCCTGAACAGTGTTATGGCCATTGCACGAGTCCCTGGGACTGCGTTAGGCAAGAGCAAACAGGGGGTTTCAAGTGGTGAGTGGACGCCTTGCACTTTCAGATCTTGGTCCTTCATTTCTTTCTTCTTTTTTGTGTTCATGTGAAGGGAAGGAATCTATGAGCTCCACAATCCATTTTGACAGAACACTTTCCCCCTTCAGAGAGAGTGATGAGGGATGTGTGTATGAGTGAGCATAGTTGCACAGAAAATTTGAGCTCATCCCATCTCTCCTTTCCTAACCTAAACAAGAACCTACAGAAATTGCCTAAGCCTGCAATTCTTGGTTCGGCTCCTTGGCCACAGAAAAGCCAACTGGAGTTAGGCCACTCAGATTTCTGGGCCATGTAGGCTGAACTTGGAGACACTTGGCAGGAAAGAAGAGGCTTTCAAGATTATTGATTCTTTGCCTTATTCTGGACAGATAAACCTCTATGGAAAGAAAGAATAGAAATGTGTTTACTCAGATGAGACCTTTGATCAGACAGGGACAGGCGTCTGCAGAACCAAACTTGTCCTATATGCTGTCTAAGCTGCAAGAGGTCTGGGCTGCAGATCAGACAGGTTAGTCAGTCCATAAACCCAGCAAAGCCTCTGGTAGAAGGTAAAAAAGGTCAGAGAAGGCTCAGTCATATTTTACTAATCCCTAGCCTGCACTACAGTGATTTCTTTTTGAGTGGGGTCTGTGACTTGGAATCTCCATTTCTAACTATAGCAGCCAATGCTAGTACACACCAGGCCACCAGCATCTTCAACACCTCTTGTCTTTTGTGTGCCCTGCAGTGGGCACCAAGATCAGAGCAATGGCAAGGTGGATGCCAGAGCTCCCCTGGCTAGTGCCTAACTGGGTTTCTTCTTCCTACTGGAGACAGCGGTAGGTGTGGATGCCACTTTAAAAACCTGCATGGGTGTCAGTAGAGGTGTCCACTGGCTTTTGGCCCTTGGATGATGCTGGTACCACTCCACTCAACTCTGGGATGGGGCATGGTGCCAGGGATGCAGGCAGAAGTGGTCCTGAACATGGAGGAGAGATGATCTTGGTAACTGTGCAGCTGAACCCTGGGATGAGTGTGAGTCTGGGTGCCTTTGTGTACATCCAGAGGTGAGGAAGTTGTTAGCAGAAGCTCTGGAGTGAGATGCTGAAGGTCTCTGGTATATCCAGCTCTGCATGACATCTCAGTCTGTCCCCTCGAGCATATTTCCTGCAGCTCCATATGTGTGGGGCTGTGCCACTGGCAGTTGATGGGCTGCAGCCCTCTGGGCTCCACAGAGGTGAAGTAGTATTTCTGACACTGAACCAGGATTGCTGGGCTGCTTGACTTTATACAGCACAATGTTAAAAGTGGGTATTTTGATGAGAGGAATATGCATCCATGATGTGGAAGACTATTCCTGAGATATCTAGCATTTGGTTTCAAAGGGAATATGCAGAGAAAGAGAAGTTATTGTGCTTGCTCATGAAAATGAATGTTGCAAGTAGAAAACAAAGACTTATTTCTTCCTCTTACAGCTGTTGAGTTTGAGCTTCCAACTCCTTTCTTAAAATATTAGTTGCTGAGGTTGCTTGCAGGAAGCATACAGTTTCTCAAACACATCTGGGTTACTGAGTCTGTGGGCTCTCCCTAGAGCTGCTAGGTAGAGGTCCCATCTCGTCCTCTGCAGCTAAAACTGAGAATACTTTTGGCAGCACAGCAAATACTTTCAGCGCTGTGGGTAGTCACACGAAAACATGCCGCTGTGCTGCACTTTTTTTTACTTCAGTAAAAAGAAAGCAGGAACGTTTCTAAGTAGCTATAGTCTTCTGATTCTTCTTCGGCATTTTCCCATGAGGTCGTCAATCCCTTCCCCATTGATCTGGCCATAAACGGAACTAACTGAAGTGAATGCAGCAGATCCATCCAAAATTTCGCGTCCCTGAAGTGTCCTGGATCTGCCTGTGAGGCTACGGCTGGGAAGCCAGCAGGCAGGGAAGGCTTTCCCCTGCTCCATGAACTGCTTAGAAGAGTAATACAGAAAAGGTCAGGGAGGATCATCCAGCTGGGAGCATTAGTATTAAGTGGAAAACTTTCAGGGGGCTTTTCAGCTCCTTGGCACAGTAATGGGATAAAAATCCATAAAGTGCTTTTCCAGCAGCTGTGGCTGTACAATGTGCAGGGCATCAGACAGTAAACATCCGTCTGGGCTTCAGCAATGACATGATCTGTTTTCTCTCTCATATTGCTTTACCTTACTCATCTGATGGTGATGGAATTCCCCCGAATCTTGATTTCTCCTTGTCTGCTGAGCTTCCCAACTGAGAGCTCTCCATCCTGTACACCATGTCAGGGATGGTGAGCAGACCAAGGGCCACAGTCGACGAGTCACTGGTCTGCTGCTGAAAGACCTGCTGACTAGGGTTGGGCACATAGCTTCCAACCTTAGGGTGGTGGGGTTTGGATATGAAACCTTAGTTAGGAGAATTTAACTGGCCTCAACCTGAAAAGGGCTGTGCATTACATACAAAAAAACTGAACAGGGCTTGCTATCTTCCTCTGGCTGGCATAAAGCTGTAAATTTGCTAGCCAAACTTGTTCTTGCTGGACCTTGGTGGACTTCTCACAAGATGTTGATGTCATTATGTTTCCACAAATTTCATCTGTGTTCCTATAAAAGCAACCAAACACCTGATACTCAAGGTCTCACCCTAACTGCTGGCATAGTCCTGCCCATTAGCTTTTGGCCTTCATGTAGTTCCCATACAAAGAATGTAGCTTTGTGCTTCACCTTGTATTTGTCCCACTGAGTGCGAAAGACACTCTTCCCACAGCAGGTGCAGCCAAAAGCAGATTCTGAAATTCGTGGGGTTATCCTTCTGCAGCATCTTCTTAGTTGAAGGTAATTAATCAGGCTGAAAAAACCCCAGGCAAGAAAGCCCTAAGCAAATCCTTAGGTCTGGAGATGAGTGAAGTGCTAAGAGCAGGCAGTGTTTTCTCCTCTGACACTGATGGTTCTCTTAGCTTTGAGAGCTACTTGTAAAAAAAATAATTAAAAGATGCTTTAAATCAATAGCAATGGACATACAGCAGCAACAGATGAACGTTAAGGGCACGTAAAGCACACTGCTTAGAAATAACAGTTTACAGGATTGAAGGATCCAGCAGATTGCCTCTGGGCGAAGGCACAGTTTTGTGAGGGTAGGAGAGCAGTGGAGCCAAGGAGAGGCTGTAAATACACTTGGTGGCTGCCTCCATGGCCTCCAAGAGAACTGCTGCCGCGTGGAAGTGGGGAAATGCAATAGACTGAAGAAAGGCTCTTTCTGAATCTCTAAATCTGTCTGTGTAGGGGTTGGTTTTTTTCAGCAAACTTTTGGAGAAGCCAAGAAAACAAACGGGTAGGGCTTTCCTTCTGCCTACCCTGCGCCAGTGTCTTACTTGTCAAAGCGAAAACAACTCTGCAAGGGAGATCTTAATCATGAAGAGAGTATTGAAGACAGCAAAGGACTGGGTAGAGCACCAGAACTGGGTGGTTAGAAGAGAGGTTTGTGTGCTGCTGGTTTTCAGATGTGCTGTAGGAGTTAACCAGCTCCTCCATCCAGAGCTGTTTTTCAAGGGTACATTACATCGCAGCAGCCTGCTCCTTGCCTGCTGCCTTTCAAGGATGTCACAGGTTCCTGTGCACATTTTTTGAAACAACATTCCTGTTTGATTGAAGACAAAATGAGGACCAAGTTTCAGAAATGGAGACACGCTCTGAAAATTGCTGCCTCTTCTCCATGTCCATTGCTCTGTGATCTTTGCTGCTTTGAATTGTTCCAAAAATAACTTGAAATAGCCGTATGGCTCGGTTATTGCCAACAAAAGTGGTTATTGATCTAAATGGTTTCTCAGAAAGAAAGGACAAGAGAGAAGTGTTTAGAGCTTATTTTGCTTGAGCTAATGGGGAAAAGCATGTTTTGTGGTGAGACAACAGAGGGAAACCATCTGCTTGCTTCAAGGTTATTTGACATCTTTATGTATCAAATTGTTTAAAAATACATAAAACCATTTCTTTTTTAGTAGCTCTTTCAAACTGTGTGTTTCTGTCTTTACCATCTCTTTTGTGCTCCTGGACTGGCATAACAGGGTGGGGAGATCTTTTGCTGAAAGATTAAAGTGTGTGTATATGATAGATTTGTTCTGTTGGTTTTTGTCAAAAGTGGTCTCAGGTTTCCAACGTGAAACTTTTTAATCTGGACCTGTCTTGGACAGACGGTTAGCTTTATGAACATGTAGATTAAAATAAAAACTCACTGGTCTTAGAGAGAATTTGAGACAGGATTGCTGTGTACTTCGATTTGAGCAAAACACAGTATACAATACGTATTTTTTCCAGGAGTAATACACTGCATGTGAGAGGAGAGGCTGCGTTTAATCTGCCTTGAATTTAGAGGAGTGTGAATTTTAAGCTCTATACTTAGTCAGCTTGGGTAAATAACTTAAAAGCTGGATGTATTTTACATACATACAGAATGTATTTTACATACATACAGAATGTATTTTACATACATACAGAATGTATTTTACATGCATACAGAATGTATTTTACATGCATACAGAATGTATTTTACATAAGGAAGAATCAGTCATGAACAGCTCCTTTATTTACTACTCCAGATCACTGTAAAATGAATACAGCAAATAAACCTGCTTGTTCTTGTGGAGTGCAAGCCTAATCACGAAATGTCTTTGCATGATGAACACTGGGGAGCAGCAGCACTTTTTTTTAAAAAAACTTATTTCTTGTTTTCCCCACAGCTGTTCACAGCTGTCAGTTGTGTTTTATGTATGTGTTAAGCATATGGAGCAAACCTGAATCAATCCAGGTCTAATCATATTTAGAAATGTTTCTGATAATGACAGATAGCTGAGTGCAAGATGTTATGTGTGAGATATGAGCCCAAATAATAAACAGAAATTTGAATAAAACAGCTTTTACAAAAGTACAGAATAAAAGGAGAAAATCTTTCCCTATTTCCATTGATGTACAGAATGAGAACTTGTATGGAAGTGGAGTTCTACAAAGAAAGGTCTGTGTAAAAAACCCATCTGCAGCAGTGGTTGTTTCTTTTGATTAAGAGCTTTAGTTATGATTTATGCAATAAAGAATGACTCTGAAAACAAAGGCAGGTGCTGTTCATAACAAATCTTTAGCAAGCAGTGCTTTAAGCTCCTGTCTGATGCTGCCTTCCAAGCCTTCCAGGGAGAGCAGGTATGTTTGTGTAGGCAAAGGCAGGCATTGTGACACCCCGTCAGCACAGCAAAGCAATGTGTCCTTCAGCTTGACAAAGGTAATAACACAGTAATAAACTGATTCATTCAAACAGAAACCACCAAGCAGATTTGTATCAACAGTTAGGGAGCAGTAATTTCAGGCAGTGTGGCTGGAGATGCACAGCAATGACACAGCAATTCTCAGGTGCATGGTTATTCCTCAGCAGAAAGGGCAGGTGCCTTTTGACCTCTGCTGCTCTTTACTCGGAATGTTACGGGGTAGTGCGACAGTCACTCTCAGAAAAGCAGATCTTGGGGAGAAGGGTTGTAACAGCAAATGCTGAGGAAGGATCAAAAGGATGGTTTGTATTTGATCACTCTGGTGCTACCTATGCTCTACACATCCTGTGTTACTATCCCCACTAGGAGAATTTTATGAGAACAGAGCCAAGACATTGCAAGCTGGGAAATCCCATCGTTAGGGCTTGCGTGACAGTTATTTTTTCTCCCTTATGTGATATACCCGTAACAACCTGGTAGGATTTCTTTCCTTCATCCCCTCCCCTTTACCATCGTCCCGGTGTGTTAATTGATGGGATGGATGGTACTCGCCATCCACGTGGGGCACTTTGTTTTACCATTTATTGTGTGATCTTATAAATTAAATTACTGCTCGTTCCCAACAGAGAGTGATTCAGCTCGCCACAGACGTTTCAAAGGCACTAGCATCACAGTCAGATATGGAAATGAATCTTGTGGGAGGGGAATTATACACATCTTTGTTTTGTGGTTGGAGAACGAAAGAGCAGAGACTAAGGTCACAGTAGTTGAATATATGAACAGATTGACTTTCAAACAGCAAAGGTCATTTTTGCAGTGTGTTTTGTGTTAAAAACACAGCCTTGTACAAATGCAGCTGAAGTTGAGAGCACTCAGTACTTCTGCAAATGTCCTGCAGATGTCCTGCGCAGACCACCCAGAAAAGCAGCACTGCAGGAGTGGCTGTGGGTCATTCATTCAACATTACACTATTGTTTATGTCTGAGCACAGACGATAGCCAAATTCTCCACAGCACCGTTCACCATCCTTTAGCACCATGTATGTTGTGTGTCTGTGTCATCACTTAGATGTTGTGCAGCTCCTGCAGCCTTTGAGGAGGTGCCCTACTAGCAAATCAGACGTGTCATGCAGGAAGATGTATCACCTGGCTTGACGTCTGTACTCTGAAGCACATGGAAAGGTGTGGGATTGTATATCATGTAACACCAGGCACTAAATGGCAATGGCAAAGCGCTCTTACACATGGTATTTCCCATCTGTGGTGCTATTGATATGACAAGATAAAATTTCCTTCATGATGTGTGTGTGCTTTTGATGTGCTGTGTTGATACACCGGACTAATCACACAATGTCTTTGCCTGGAAGAGACCTTTAAGATCACCAAGTCCAACGTTCAACTCAACATTGCCAGGTCTCCACTAAACCATAACCCTAAAATCAATCTACTGCTCCTCTGCATTTTTTTTTTTTCTTATAGTGTCACAAAGGCAAAATAAATCTATGAGATGAATGTAAGGATGTGGTACAAAATAAAATCGGTGCTAGAAGGAGTGAAATTTTATCTCTGTACCAGCAGTAACAGCGCTCAAGTGTTTTGAGGGTTAGCAAAACTCTGTGAAAAGTCACTGGGAGAAGAAGCAACTTACTGACCTGATTTCAGCTTGTAAGTAAACTTGTGTTCTGTGTTGTTTAATAAATTCTCAAATTCCTTAATGAAACAGCCTCCATTTTTCAGCTGGTATGTCAAACATGGTGTCTCTTGCTGCATTTTATAATTGATGCAAATACTGCTTGGCCTCTGGAATCTCTGCTATGAGGAAAAGTAATGTGATCAGTTGTTACTGAAACCTTTTAGGATGGTTAAACAGAAACTGAACTCTTCCACTGGAATCTCAGTATGTTTCTGTAATGAATGTCGAATTGGTATTGGGTCAGTTTCGATAATTGTACAACTTCTCCAGTGAAGTGATCCTGCTGTGGCAGGGGGATTAGACTAGATGATCTTTCGGGGTCCCTTCCAAT
>JAOXOE010081003.1:0-7500 GCA_028565055.1 Phoeniculus purpureus
TCAGTCTGTCCTCATAGGAGAGGTGCTCCAGCCCTCTGATCATCCTCGTGGCCCTCCTCTGGACATGCTCCAGCATGGCCACATCCTTCTTGTAATAAAGGCTCCAGAACTGGACACAGTACTCCAGGTGGGGTCTCACCAGAGCTGAGTAGAGGGGGAGAATCATAGTGTTACCAGGGAGTTTAAGTAGAAGACTGTAATCAGATGGAGATGCCCAGAAATTCCACCTGAAGGACAAAAAGCAGCATTTCTGGTTTGAGGCTGGTATTTAGCTAAAGAAGTTCCTCCACCCTTGGCATTTTTTAACTGAGACAAAACACGACCCATTTGTGCAGTAGCAAGGAAAAAGGGAAGTGTTTCTTAAATAGTGGGATTAGAATTTGACTGCTCATCTATGTTAAAAAACCTCTTTCTGCATAGTCCAAGCCTAAATCTATTAGCCTAAATACTGTGATGGATAGTGCTTTATTTCCTACAGATCTGAACATACCTGCAAGTAACTTCGGTACTCTGGTTTTCCAGTAGTTTCATAAATTGATGAGCAATTGCTTCTGTTGGCATCATTTGCTATCATCCCTTTCTCTTGCGTTTGGCTCAGCGTTGTTCTTATATCAGGCCACCAGGCAGTGACTGTGCAGATTGCTACTGAAGAATAGAAAATAACTGCATTGCATTGCTGACAGCAGCATCTTCTGTAGCAAAGATCTTTAAGGAGTGAGGTCAAAGGCATTAAAATACAGAACTCTGGACTCTTACAGAACACGAGTGAGTTTAATTGTTCCTCTCATTTTACTCAGGGTGTGGAATGGACCAGTGGCAAGGCAGCAAGACACTGCAGACTGCAGTTGTCTGTCTCCATTACGCTATTGAAATGCGTTCTCTTTTATGGTCTTATTTTTACAGATTTAAATATTTGCAGGAACTGATAACTTCTCAGCCTTTAGTAAACTCTCAATGTAACCATTCTTTCTCACTTACCCATAATTTCTTCTTGCTGAGCCTTCTGTGTTGTATTTGAGAGTTGCCTTATTTATTGCGAGCCAATAATGCGTGGAATCCTGCGCGCACCGGCACATTATCTTTTTGAACCATTCAATTAAATATGCTAATGCCGAACACACTGACACAGTTAAACACTCAGGTGAACGAGTCATTCACGGTGAAGTGCAGAAATATTTAAAGTCATCTGTGTGCCTTCAAGCGATCTGTTTTATGTAAAAGAACACTTCAGGATTCGGAGAACAATGTACGTCTGAAAAGGCAGAAATACTGTGACTTCCAAAACGTAGCTCTCATGGCTGAAAATGGTGGCTGTGTGAAAGACCCCCCCCAACCCCCAAATAAAGGATTGAGATGATGCGCGTTGCCTTATTGTGGAATAGGCTCAACAGTGAGATGCCCACGTGAAATACTGGAGTCTACATGTAGATGTCTACATCACACAGTAGAATGAATTAGCAACAACGTTTTGGCCCATAAATGTTTTCATTCTGGAGTTCCATTTGATCGATCTGACATGACCCTACGTTTCTGGAGATTACACCCCTGCAGAGGGCAGAGAGATTTTCTCGGAGATAATATAAAATAAGTACATCCCCAGGTGAATCTTTTGCATCTCAACCAACCTAACTCTCCACTGAAGACAGTACCTGCGAAACTAGCAGGTACTAAACTAGTGAGAAACTAGCGTCACGTGCTCAGCGCGCTGACTTCCAAATGCTCGTAGCTACATTGCATCAACCCAATTGTCCCCAGAACACTCAAACCCACTTCTCCTTAGTGCTGCTTTCCTGACAATTTCAAATTTCATCCCCCAGCTGTTTTGGCTGTAGAGTGATTATAAGAAAAATGTCACAGTAGTTGTTTACTGTCGAGGGTGTATTTTCTCAGCATTTACATGCATGAAAATGCTTTTCCTCCTTCAAACTTTATAGAAGAATGCAAAACCCACAGGCAAAGTCAAACAAATGACACATTAGGAAAAGCTGGAAAAATGTCCACATGCATTGGCCAAAAGTAAAACTTCTGAAAATTTTAGGCTGAGTTGAAAGGTTCAGGAATTATTGAATACTGATGTCATTGGGTTAGAATACAAACCATGATTCAATTTGATACTCAGCTATTACTGCTATTGCTATTGATTGTTTTACTACTGGAGGAGTGCTGGATGAAATTCAATTGGCAGATGATCACTAGGCATTCCAGTCGAAATGAAACCAAAATCTTTGGCTTCCCAACTTTTCTAACAAAGGGTGAGAGACCCCAAAGTGCTTACAAGCAGACCTTTCAAAAATGGGTTTACATTTAGTTTAAAACTCTAGGAAAACCTTTAAATAAAAGTAACTCTTAAAAAACCCCTTCATAATGGTGCAAGATCCGTGATTAGTTGATGACTTCTATGAGAAGCATAAGTCTCTAGTTTTAGTGGTTTTAAGAAAGGAATCACAGAACATGAGGGATTGGAAGGGACCTCAAAAGATCATCTATTCCAATCCCCCCACCACAGCAGGATCACCTAGATTAAGTCGCACAGGAACATATCCAGGTGGGTTTTAGATGTCTCCAGAGAAAGAGACTCCACAACCTGGAAGCACGATGTTTCTGACCATGTATGGATGAAATTCTTTTTTCAAAAGGCATTCAGAGTGAAAGCTCCACTTAGATAGGAACTTTTCCCAATAACTTGAGCTTTGAGTTATTACCCATTTTTGTTTGCTACTTCATGCCACTTCTTCTCTAGAGGATGTTTTTCCACATCTTAGGCACAGGGCAGAACCTTTTCACATTCCAGCATTTCAAGGCAAATTAGTGAAAAAGAAATAATTTAATGTTAGCACAAAGTTTTGAAGTGTCTAAAAGCGGGTGCATTTATATTCCTAACCTTTTTGTGTTTATAATGGAAAACAACTTTTCTGCTACTTGTAATATAACCCACTTCTTGACTGCTTGGCCATACATTAGCATTTCTGTTGCACTGAAGACCTTTCTCCAATGCCTGTTGAACAACCCGTGTTCCCGTACAATCTTAATAATGCAAACACTGGAAGGAACTTGAGGCTAAGCATCCGCACTTGTTTGAATTTGAAGTTTATACTGATCTCCAGCAACATGCTGACATGATTCACTTCAGATATAACCCTGCATAAGTATGATGGAAAAAGATTTCACATAAATACCTGCTGAAAAGAGAAAACAGCACAGGAAAGACATCATTAATATGCTAGAGCACTTGTCCCATGGAGAAACACTGACGGAGCTTAGCTTTGCCAGCGTGAGGAAGAGGTACGCTCAGCAGCCCTAGCAGCAGCCTTCAGCCCTTCCCTGTGAGCTGGGAATTAAGAAGGTAGAGCCAGGCTTCTTGCAGCAGCACATTGGTGGAGAAGTAAAGGCAAGTATTTAAACTGAAAAATAGGGGAGGAAATACAGAAAAGCTTTTTCACCAACAAGACAGTAAAGTAATACTAATGTAATAGACTAGGCTGCCTGGAGAGGCAAATTCTATCCTCGGGACACAAAGCTGAGCAACCTGGCTCAACATCAGAATTGACACTGCTGCGAGCTGAAGGTTGGGTTAGGGACATCTTAATGTCTTTTCCACAGTGATTCTTGCTCTGATGCTATGACCCTAAAAGGACACTTTGGAGTATGTGCCCTTGTGAACAGTCCCATGGAAAACTGGAACTGTGGAGACCTTATTCAGTATTTAGGGCTTAACAGCACAGGATAATTGGAAGCAGGAAATACCAGCTGAAACTTATTATAGTATGTGTATATATGTACTTTATACTGACTTCAGAAATTAATCATGGTAGGGATAGAGACAACATAGATAAACACAAGTATATTGTATCCTCTAGGAGACTTAACCATTCATACATCACCTTCTTCAGAGCGAGGTTCATTGTCTTTGACATAGTCTTCCATTGGTTGTAGGAGGAGGAGATTTCAAGGGCATAAACCATAGAATCAAGGTTATAAAAGAACTTCCAGATCATAGACTCCAACCATTAACCCAACTGTACCAAGGCAACAACTAAATTACGTCCTTAAAATCTGCATCTCATGACTTTTAAACATGTTCAGAGCTGGCAGACCAACCCCTTTCCTGGGCAGCCTGCTCTAAGGCCTCAGAACCCTTTCAGCTAAGTTGTTTTTCCTCAAGTCCATCCTAAAGCTCTCCTGGCGCAGCTCAAGGCCATTTTCTCTCATCCTCGTGACTTGTGAGAGGAGACTAACCCCCCTCTTTCTGCCTATTAGTTACCTAGTAATCTTCGAATTTCACGGAGTGAGGTGCCCAGCTGAGGTTTATACTCTCAAAAATCTGCATCTTGGCTCTTTGAAAAACTGAGACAGTCTTGTGTTTCCAAGGCGTGTAGTAATGAGAACACTATTGTTAGGACTGAAGAGACTCTGTTTTCACACTGTGTTAGAATGAAGCACGCTGCGTTATAACAAATAATACGGTGATGGCGGATGTAAACTGAATAAATGGGGGGAAAAAAAAGGCTGTTTTAAGTTCATCGTGAATTTAAAATTAAAGACAGTGCTATATTCCATTTTTAGTGGCAGTAATTTCCTTTTGCATGAAATGCATTCTCAGGAATGACTGTTTGGACTCGATCTCGCTCAGTGGAACTTCAGAAAGGACCAGCTTCCTCTCTGGCGATGATTAGCACAAACTGTAGCTTGCTCTTTGATGACAGACCGTTATTACTCTTTCACAGACTGTTTTCTCAGTCTACTGTAAGCAACTATCATCTGTCAAAATCTGGGAAAGACGTAACGGGGAGGGACGCGGAATTAACTCCAGGAGCTATGCAAATATAATTTGATAGGGAGTAGTTTTTAGCCTCTTTTGTCTCGCGTTTCCCTTTTCTCTTTACCGTGCTGCAGCGCTGGCTCATGGATAGTTAGATGCAAAACGAGACTGACATGTTGGACACATGAATATCAAGGATGTGGTTTCCCTAGCAACAGTAACCACATAAAAGGTCTCGGAACTTACTCATGGGACACTTCAGTTTTTCACATAAAATGGATACTGGTGGTGCATATGATGGGTTCAACAGAAGTACAGTGACTGTATCACAGGACTGTGATGCAATAAAGGGTTAGACTTTTCTATTTTCTGAAGCCAGATCCCACACAAGAATGTTGTCTTTATCTCAGGGCAAAGAGAACCTCGAGGACGAGAGGCATTAAATCCATCACTATATTGCTGCTTAGAAAAGTTTGCAATTGTTTAGCCTTAGATCAAACTGAAGTTATAAATAGATTATCTATGTCAGCAAGAAGTGAAGCAGCGCTAGGACGTACGTGCACTCAGGCTGACTCGCTGTGCGTCACGGAGTCCTGGCCTAGAATGGGTCCATTTTTTGCAGCAGTTAGCATGATTTAATCTGAAAGTACAGCAATCAGACTTTCCCTTGGCAAAGCTGTTGAAAAGCGTCCTGTAGTGCAGTTGTGGGTTGAGCTCTGGCACTGTGAGGAAAATCGGGAATAAAAGGTGTTTTAATTCTGTGATGGAACACTGAGTAAGCTTGTAGAGGTACTGACAGAAACTAGGAGCACACTGCAGAAGGTCGAGAGGATGTTTTGCTCTGGTCTACCCCTGTGCACCTCCAGTGGCTGCGTGGTCCCATTCCCACCCTGTGCCTGTATCTCAAGAAGATACGGCGGCTTCCAGGAAGTCTGAAGAGGTAGGTAAAGAAAAAGGAGCGGAAAGCTTTTTGCATTCTTTGACCTTTGATTTTGTTTTTGTGGCAGCAGAACAGTCTGAAGAGGAACATGACTACAACACTACCCTTGTTCTGAGCAGAAAGTTGAATTATCTTCGCTTTGCAGGCACTTAGGTCAAGGAGGATGTTGCAAGCAGTGTGAGGATACAGGGCAGGGAAAACTGTACTTAAATCTGGAGGTGCCAGGAGTGGAATATAAGTAAAAAACATAAAGCTGTAGCTGACAATTACTTGATCAGCAGAGAGCCTTTTAAATACCAGTCTATCTGCAGGGGTGGAAGCCTTCAGTACAAAGGCTAAGCCTTGTAGCAATGGCTAAGTGGTTCAAAACAACATCTTGAATGGTCGATGGGCGAGATGGCTTTCTTCAAGACTAGAAGTTTTGGAACATTCTGTAGAGTATCCTGTGGACACATTCTTCCCTTTTGTCCTCTAAAGGATGTGTTTGTCTCAAGGACAGTACAGTCTGCTGCAGTACAGCTTTTCTCATCTTGTCTGAGACGTAGCTATGGGACTTTTGAGGCAAATATTGTAAACAGTGATAATATCAGCTCTTACATAACACTGCTGATACAGTCCTTTTGAAAGGAGTCAGTCTCGGTACCTGCACTAACGGATGCAGGAATGCATGGAAGCGGTGGCTTGCTCAAGGACAGCTGTGAGGCCAGCTGCAAAACAAAGGTCAGAATTAGAGGTTTCCAGTGCTTATAACTTCTTCTATATCCAATGGCAACTGAATATTTCCTGCAAGCTTAGTATTTCCTTCCTACTCATCACCTCCTGTCCCACCACATCCACAGAGGTCTTGGATTCAGGCCATCTATAGCGTAAATTTTCAGTTACAGTCTTGTCAATTACAGAGAGAATTTACGTTCTCATTTAGAGTCAGCATCTACTTATTCTGGGTAATGATGACTACTGCCTTATTCACTGGATGTAAACAACCTAATCAGCAGTAGGAAGGTCTTTGGGTGGCTGAATCAGGAAGATTTTAGAAATGTCTAGAGGAGGTATTTTTGTATCTCCGCAGTCTGTTAAAACACACAAAATCCCACCTAGGT
This sequence comes from Phoeniculus purpureus, assembly GCA_028565055.1. Taxonomy (NCBI): domain Eukaryota; kingdom Metazoa; phylum Chordata; class Aves; order Bucerotiformes; family Phoeniculidae; genus Phoeniculus; species Phoeniculus purpureus. Next base: position 6,800 of record JAOXOE010081003.1, read on the forward strand.
ACTGACAGCAATACCACTGGCTAAAAATCAGGATCTGTTTAACACCCCTAACATAGAATCATAGAATCATTAGGGATTGGAAGGGACCTGGAAAGATCATCTAGTCCAATCCCCCTGCCAGAGCAGGGTCACCTAGACAAAGTAATACAGAAGGGAAAAGACATGTAAGGAAAAGGAGATTTTACTAGGTTTTACCTATACTTCTATTCTGTGCCAACAGAAGATTTCTGCTTCTTGTGCTAAGACAAAATCTGCGGACAGGCTTTGATTTAAGGCAAAACATTTGCTCCCTTCTGGGTCACATGCTGGATGCGTGGCCTTAAACATCTCCAGGTGTTTAAGGAATGGTTGAATGGCTGGATGAGGCTCTGGCCAGCCTTATCTAGGGTGGGATGTCCCTGCCTATGGCAGGGGGATTGGAATAGATTATCTTTCGAGGTCCCTTCCGATCCCTAATGATTCTATGATACTATGTTTGCAGATGGTACAACAGCAAAAGCAGTGACCAGTCCAGAAGTGTACCCGTGGCCAGCAATGGTATTTCAGCTGCTGAGCTCCACGGGTCTGTAGTCAAAACATTCCGAATTACTCGGTGATGCTACTCAGAAGACTCACCCTGGTGCACATTTCCCTTGCTCCGGTCTGTTTAAAAGTTTTCACCTTTGTAAGGAAAAATCATAGAATCAGCATCATTCAGGTTG
>JAOXOE010081003.1:12500-27550 GCA_028565055.1 Phoeniculus purpureus
CATCAAAGAGCAAGGATACTTTAGATTCCCTAAGGATCTCATTTAATTGTGTAAGTATCTATGAGGTATCTCTTCTCTCTCATTTTATTTTCAGCTCAAACTTGCTCTGAAATTTTGAACAATATAAAAAATTATAGCATTCTGCATGCTTGAAAAATACAGTGTTAGTAATCACAGAATCCCTTCGGTTTGCATAAGAAAATATATGAAAATGACTTCTGTACTTGAAGCAAGGTTTCTACCGCACAGCTGAAGACAGCTGGTGTACTACAAAGAACTCTCCACCCAGCCACAGCTCTTTCAGCAGCATCCATCTTCCCCAAGCAACCTATTCTTTTGAATTCCTCAACTTTTTATCTGAGTTTTTCAAGCAGACAGCCTGAAAAACTCAGCGCATCCTTGCAATCTGCCCAGTGCTTTTACACACGGGGAAGTGAAAATGCCACATGATGCTGGCGCTGAACCCAGCTGCTCAAAGAGAAATTCCATCCCGCTTTGAGAGAAGAACAGCCCTTAATTAAGGAATTGTCCAATCTCTGTGAAAGGCTTCCTGTCCTACCACATTTCTGCCGGGGGGGCCAAAGAAAGAGATCCATTTATGAATAATTTCCCTTTCTCCTACCTCTCCCACTAGAAAATCAGAGTGTTCAGCTCCATCCATCTGATGCCATCAAACTAGAAAACAGACAACACGGATTTTTGAAGTGACCCAATTAATTTTAAGTTACACAGAACAGATGACTCACTAGAGAAAAAGAAGTCAGCTGAACGGCAAACCTTGTCTTCAGTAAGTGGAGTATCTTACAATTTCCAGAATGCATTATGGTCTACACGGGGAAATACCTTGCTGTGTTCCTCATATTTGTGTTCCATCTTGTTACCAAACCGTGTAGTAGTGCTTCAGGTAGGAAAGTCACACGTGCTTCAGTGGCTGTTTCAAGCCACACAGTCGTGAGAGGTGCTGCTGGTAGGGCTAGATCAACCATGTTACAGTGCCTCCTGTTACCGCAGCTGTGTCTAAAGCTCAGAGAATCTGCAGAATTAACTCTGATGATTGATTACCCAGGCAGGTTTCCGGACACCAGATTTTTATTAAACTTTGGATACATGCTTGTATTATATTTTTCTGGGTTTTTTCCCCATTAACAGGATTTTTTACCTCTCCTGAATTTTGCAAAGTGACGCTACAAAATGCAGCAGTTACAACAGTAACTTGAAGCACAAAAAGATGGTTTGTTTTGCAGTATTTCTCAGCCGCAGAACAAGGCGCTGTGCCTATGCCTTCGCTGCTGCTTTTTCCCTCAAGACTTGCCTAAAACCAGCAGAAAGAGCTGCAAATATGGGAGAGAAGTATAACTCCTCCTAACCTTAGGAAAAACCACCAATTTCAACAAACATTCAATCCAGTTCTTCCTTTTTTTCACAGTGCTTTCTTCACCTTCTATCGGACATCCTCATTTTGGAAGAAGTCACCATTAAAGGGGTGTTACGGTGGTGGGGTAGTCCTTGCGTGTTTTCAGACACCTCCTGGTTTGTGTCAGAAATGAATGGTTAGTTTGCAGCTTCATAAATTAACTACATGGAACAATTTCCACCCCTGCAACTTGTGCTGTGAGGAATGCAGTGACAGATAGATTCTGTGCTGTGTTTGCCTATGAGATGATTTTCTTGAAGTCTCATAATGAGTTGTATTTGGCAGGATTAATGAGTATTATAACAGCAAATGGATGTTTGCAGCTCGGTTGTGTTCCATCACATAGTAACATGGGGTTTCTGGTCCCTTGGAGGCCATAATTGGTGGCATTAATGCAGTTTTTAATTATGCTTCTTGAAAAAATGAATTGGAACCAAAACAAAAGCTAAGTGATCATCTCTGTGTAGTGCTGTGTGGCGTAAACACAGGACCATCGCTGTCTTTGATATCCCTGTTTTGAATTAGGCTGATGGCAGAGGAAATGTGCAGGAAATTTGGCTGAAACTTGATTTGGGAATATTTGTACTTTTGCATTGTTAAACAGCTTTTTAATTATAAGACGCAGGGGATATTTTTCCCCAGAGAGACAGCTCCAAATAGCACTGTGCATGCCAAACTGCTGGCATAGTAGACGTCGTTACTCCAAATGCAGCTCTGCAGCTACAGTGAGTGTTTGTAGGTCTTCATTTATCTAATGAGAGAGAGCGAGATTCCTCCTTGCTTTCCCAGAGTGCCCATGCGTGAAAGAGTTTTGATTAGTGCTGAGTCAGTGTCTGTGACTGTGCACCATGCGATAGGCGGGCTTTGTCTGCACCTTCTGGTGGCCAACACTTCTCTTAGTGCATTAAACCAAGAGCTTCCCCCAGCAAGGCACACTCCATAGAATCCCTTCCAGCCAAAAGTGTTTTGTGATCCTCTGTATTCTTTGTCTGGGGCCCTATTGCTCCCAAAGCTCTGGAAGGCACGAGGCAAAGGTCTGTGCGTGAAGAGGAAGTTTGCAGAATGTTACAGTTGGAAGGGACCTCGGAAGATCATCTAAGTCCAACCCCACCTGGTGTACCCAGACTGTTTCCCATCGAAGTATCAAACCACACCTGACCCTGCTTAGCTAACCCAACATTCCATCTACTAATGTCTCTTCACCCACTCCTATTCACCCTTTTGCCTCTGATGACACCTTTTCAAGACTTAGCTTTTGATAAGGAAGATGTGGGATCAGCCACAGGTTCAATGTGAATGTTTTTGGGGTCACAGCTGGGAAATCAGGGTTTTTTTCCTTTTTGAAGCAGGTTTATCAGTGTGCACACATGGATTGTGATGAAATCAGATGACAATATATTCCAGATGACCAGTGTCTGGAAGAACTTCAAATGCTGTAGTTCTGTCAAACTAATTCACTATAACTCTCTTGACTGTATAAAGGGGGCTCACACAATCACACTTGCAAAAACAAGGTAAGCCCCTAAATTTAAGTTTCTTAATCTCTAACTCATTCTAATTCAAATTTACTCAGTAGCACCTGTCTTGCAGAATCACCAGTTTCTTGACTGGCAGCAATCTGAATTCTCATTACTATTATTTATTTATTATTTAAATCATTACAAGTGGAAGCCTTCACCTTTTTGCTGTGCAAAGTTCAAGTAAAGCATGCAATGTAAGATGACAAATAGGAGATGCTGAGCAGGACAATGAGAAAACAGTGAAACAAAACAGTATTTGAGTTCATGTGAAGCTAAACAAATATATTTTGCAGGAACTGTTTAAAAATTCTGCATTTTATACACTCTTATGTACTTTTAGGTATCAGACCAGTAACTGTGGTTGGAGAATGGGGAAATGGTCTCTTGTAGCTCTTCAGGGTTTGCTGCTGGATGTGAGGTGGCCTCCCACCTCCTACTTTTCTGTTCAAGAGGAAATGTATTTCCCAAATCAAACGTGTGGTCACAGCTGCCCCTGGTCTTGTCCCTGTGGTTTGAAAGGAGACAGTGTTCAACTACCTCCTTTCGTTTGACATTGTGGGTCTTTATCACACGACTCTGTTTGACTCTGAAGAGCCTGAATGCTCCAGATATGCTAGATTCAAACTTCAGATTCTTTTTTAATTCATTATCACTTCTCAAATTCAAAGGTACTCAATGGAAAAACATATGGGCTTCATTCTGTGAGGTTAAAGGTAAAGTCACAAGCAGTAAATAAAAGGTGAAATGCCATTTTAGAGTAAAGATGAGGGTCCCTCAATGTCAGCTCAAGCGCAGGGGAGGTCTGGGTTCCCAGGAGCAAACATCCCACCAGGGTTTTTGGTCCCTGTTTAGCAGCAGTTCTGCCCTGCACAAGCCCCAGGGAATTTGTTCTCCTCCTCCTTTCACCCTCTCCTTCTTCCTTCCATTTCAAAGCCTGTCCCTGTCCTTTACACAGCAGCAATGCAGCTTTGCTGACCTGGGTGTCTGTGTTTTCACCACTTGCCGCACAGCCAGGACTCCTCTCCCTTTCGAAGAAGCAGACAATGAAAACACAGCTGATGAACTTTTTCCTCCTGAAACAAAGCCGTCGCTCTTTGAAATGATGGTTGTAGCAAGGTAACTTGATTTGCTTGGCTGCCAGAAATGTCTGGCTCTTGAGGAAGGTCTCCCAGCCCCCTCAGGTAGGTTCATGTCTCTTTTCCCAGAGGAATATGTAGAGGTAGATGATGCTGGGTTGGTCCTTGCAGATTTTCTTGGATCTCTGCATGGAGATCAATGTTTCTGTTTTGTGAAATATTGAAGAGGAAATGCATTATCACCTTTTTTCTCTCTCCCTTTCTTACTCCTCCTTCTCTCCTTTTAAGCAGGACAATCGACAGTGAGGGCTGCTACCTACTGCCTACTGGGCCGGTGGTGGGTGGAGGAAACTGCAGAGTTGTGAACTTAAGCCAGCCACTTCTTCTGCTTTTTCAAACTGCTGAATTAAAAAAACCTTGATGTAGAATGCCCTAAACTTAATCACAGAGCTGCATTCTGTATAAACTGTGTAATATTCGTAAGGTCTATAAAATCACACTGACCTTCAGCATCTTTCTCAGAACCTCTGGCTGAACCTCTGGCTGCTATCTCCAAGAGTTTGCAGCCTAAGGGATTGCTGAGATTTGGTTTTAATACTGGCCCAAAGGACTAAAACAAACAGGTACCTTGTAGAGTGGAATTCTCTTCTCCAATGCATCCATCCTTTTCTCAAAGATCTTCCTGGACCGTAGTTCTGCCTTCTAACCCCAAAAAGGCTATTTTCACCTTTGTTATTGCTGGGGTTGACCTAATGAGCCAAACAGCTGTGTAAGTTACCCCAAACCTACCGCCAGCTCTTGTTCTGACTGTGCTGACTCCCTGTACAAAACCAAGTTGGCAGAATTGTAGTTGATGATACCGTAAAACACTGGAAGAAGATAAGGTGTCCTGGGTCATAAAAGTGATCAACAGTACGCAGGCAGAGGGCTCTTAATGTTTATTTTACAGGACAAGAAGTTGTAGGGAATGCTGGCTAGTTGGATGAAAACACAATCTGGCTGGCAGGGTGTCGTGCAGCAGTTAATTCATCCTAGAACTGGATTAACTTTGAAAGTGAAGGAGTTGCTTCTCCAGTCATGCACGATGGGTTATAGGCCCCAATAAATCAGACAGGAAGCTGCTGAGGGTGGAGAGGCTTATGGATATGAAGTCTCGACCTCATGAGGCTTGTACCTGCTTATCAGTATGAAAAATAAAAAGTTTAAGTTGAGTAAGTCAGCTAGATGCAGAAACAAAATACACGGTCTCGTACGCTGCGGATGAAGAGAATCTCTGGCAAAGAAGTCTTCAATACACGGAAAAATACGTACCAGATCCGGCAAATACTGCCTGAGATTGGAAAGGGGTCTGCAGCAGAATTTCCTTTAAGCTTAATGAATCATTAGGTTTTGGCAAAAGACCTACCTTTAATTACCAATGCCTCGGTCGATCTGTTCAATCTCTGGTGACGATGGATAATGGAGTCAAATCTCTGTGTGTCTTTTCTTTTAATGAATTGCCTCTGTCGCGTGTGCTTGAGCAAAACCCAGCGCACCTTTCTGACAGCGAGCTGGGTCTGTGTGGTCTTTCCCCTCTCATCAGGAAATAAATCTCGTGTAATATCGGTAGAGCGGGCTACGGTACCCCGAGTCAGTTCCCATCTGCATTAACTCTGCTTGTTTGTTTTCTCCAGCGCCTTTTGCAGATTTAGCATATTTTACAGCATTTGTCAGCCATGTTGTAGCGTTTCCCCTCTACGCGACTAGCACGGATATAAATCCTGTATATTCGTGCTCTGAACTCACTTATAAATGCCCACTGAAAACGTCCCTTTAAATGATGGCAGCGATAGTGGAGTCTAATACGCAGGAAGGTTTTCTTATTATCTTATTTTGAGAGTATTTTATTAATAAGGCATCGATATGAAAGATAAGAACATTTTACCGCCATAAATTTGTGCGTGCAATTTGTTCTTCTCACTGCACAAACATCTTTAGGATGCCACTCAGTAGTGCTGATTGAATATTTATTTAAACAAATATCAGTATTACCCAACTAGCTGGAAAATCCATGAGTTTGGTTTTGATAGCAGAGCATTTCTCAAAAATTTATGTGTGCATGCAAATGCCGGTGCTTTGGATATAGGCTAAAGTATTTGCTTTATATGTATTATTTTGTTTGAATACAAGAAAGCTGGTTTGATTTGTATGTTTCCCCCTTATAGAATTGTTCCAAGGCTCTGTCAGAGATCACGTAGAGTAATTTTTCCCATCAATCTTTGCTGTGCAGCCATGCACGAATGCAGTAGGAAAAAGGGGGCAGAAATCAAATCACTTAATTGCAGCATTTTTCATCTACATCTTTTGTTTTATGGTGGTAAAGGCCCCGAAGTAGCCTACCATGATTCATGGCTGTCACTGCTGCCGTTAGCAGTTCAATCTTTCATTCTAGGCATTTTGGTACTGAAAGTACCTACACAATTACTTTGATGAATATGACTTGTTTGTTTTTTCCCCATTTTTAGCAGAGAGTGGTTGTGCTTAATACAGACATTTAAATAAGAAGGTATTCATGCCTCCTGCATCTGCACGGTTTCCAAAGTTGTCTCTCCGGTTTAGGAGTATAAGTGCTTTGCCAAAGGAATTTCAATGGGCTGAACGTGCTCATTGTATTAACCCCTCCTGTTAACGAGCGGATAACATCGAAAAATAATTAATGCTCATTCCCAGACAAAAGGACTAGTCTCCTCAGCTCTGGTGCTGTGAAAACTTCTTTTGAACCTCAGGATTTTAATATTTTGGGCAGGATGTTGTGGCAGAGCCGGTGACGCAGCCCACAGATTGCAGGTCATAAACAAAATGTGTTTGGGTTTTTGGTTTGTACATAGAATCATAAGGGATTGGAAGGGACCTCAAAAGATCATATAGGATCATCTAGTCCAATCCCCCTGCCACAGCAGGATCACCTAGACCAAGCAGCTAAAGCATGGGAGAAGCCCCAGTGAAGGCATCAAACATTCTGATGCGTGCTGGAGTCTACTTCACACAGCTCTGCGGGGGGGAAAAAGAAGCTGAAAAAAGAGGAGAAAAGAGAAAAACAGCCAAAATGTTTGGGGAATCTTTGCAAAAGTCTCAGCGGTCCTTGAGTTTCTGTTGGTAAGAGAGCTACCTAGCAAATCTTTCGGTGGTCTTTAGAGAGTTAATCCCTGTTAATTTGAATTGGAATTAGGAATTTAGCATGCTTTTCACAGTCCCAGTAGGTCTCTCTCTCCCGATGATGCTTTAAAAACACATTCTGCCTTAGATGCCACTTTAAATATATGGTCCTTTAAAAAAGCCATGGTAACTTCAAGAATATCATCTTTCATGTTTTCGTTGTACCGTGTGCACATCCAGATATTAAAATAACACGCGGTAATCCAAATGTATGGACAGAGCTGTGTAAATAAATCCACAGTGAGTTATCAGTTTGCATTTTTGAGAGCAGACTTTTCTCTTGTGGTTCCCTCCAAAGCTAATAACCAATCATTATTTCACCAGATAAATTCATTTTAAAGGAAACACTTAACAGCAGTAATAGGACAAAAGAAATTCAAAATATTTATTTGCTTGAATAATACCACCAAATATTACTTACAGAAGTATCTTCCTGGCTCTCAGGCAGGTAAGGGCATGCAAGTTATGATATATAATAATATAACATAATAGAACATAATATATAATCATATTTATATAAATAATAGATAATAATATACAATTTTCTTGACTTTTGTTGACCTGTATGGACTGATATTTGTATACGAGAACAAAGCTCAGAGCACCTTGGGAGTTGAAGTGATCACTGAACAAAAGTGTTGGCAAGCCTAGTGAGTAGTGAAATGATTATAAGACAAACTAAAGTCAAATATATTTTTTCATGGGGGGAAAGAAAAGGTGAACAGTCTGCAGGGAACACCATCACATAGCTGTAACTGTCTGCAATGGCTCCTCATTGCTGAGTGAAACAGGACAAGGCACAGGACCAGTGAAAAGATCCTGTGTACTGTCTCTCCTTCAGAAATGATTGCCAGAGATCTGCACTTAGCTGCTTCTTCCTCACACCCAGCCTAGGGTCAGCCTCCTTTACTTGAGGTGGAACAGGCAAACGGGAGTGAATGGTGGGAGCCCACTCTGTGTGCTCTGTCCCCTGTAGATCAGGTGTGTCCTGTACTTCCCATTGCAAGGGAGCGGGTGTTTTCACATTTTGTGTCCTCAGGTAGCTACAAGACAGGGCGGAAGGGAAGTCCAGACTGGTTTCACTCATGAGTGAGCACAGTGATATGGAATTAAGGCTTTAAGTAATATGGTGCTAAAGGCAGCACTACTTACTGGGCTTGCATTTCATGCTCTGGTGCTAATTAGGTAACCATCGGTGGAGAGCACCATGTCTGATGAGACGGCACGGGCAGGCTTAGATGTAGAGTAAACTCTCATTGTACTCTAATACGAGAGCAAGTCAAAGCATGTGGGCTGCTTTTTGAGCAGATGGATAAAAATGTGGTTAAGAGAGGAAGATGATTTGGATGTTGGAGAGAGGGGGCTGGCAGGTTGCCTATGTTAGTAATGCTAAGGAGTGCTGGAACACTTGATGATTTCAGAGCAAGTTAGTTTGCCACAGCTTACAACCTGCTCGGTGCTGAGGAGAGAGCTTGCCCTGTCTTCTCATCAGTATGTGATACAGAATAATCACAGTGGTTACCTAACAGTGATGAAAAGCTTCGGCAGCAAAGGGAAAGAGCCCGCAAATCTGATTGAATGTGGGCATTTCAGGTTTGGAAATATGTGCTACCTACTAAAATGAGCTATCGACTAATTCTGAAGGAAATGTTATATGGGCTTAATGTTCATCTTCATCCACACTATAATGAGAAGGATTAGACTGGCTTCCATATGTGGAATATTTATTTCAGCAATACAGGAAAATGTATTTCCCTAATGTTTTTTTTCTGTATGCACAAGGCCTTAAATTTTACAGATGTGATTAATGTTTTAATTTGCTGTTCTAGTTGGATACAAGTTTACCATACAATATAAATTACTTACAAAGAAATTTGCTTATATGGAGTTTAATTCGCATGCTGTTTAGTCACCATGTGTGGCATAGCTTTGCCTGCTCAACGGGACCGAGCAGTTGTGCAATTGATTAGCAAAATAAAACCCAGTCAGGTTACACTAAGCATTTCCTAACAGCCTAAACCGGGGCGTTTATGAAGCAAACATGTGCCATAATTAGTGTTTATTTTAGCATGAATTGGTAAACAGGATATTAATTGCAAGTTGTGAGCTGGATTCCTGACACAACTCATTCTGATTAGCCCGTATTTAAGAAGTAGACAATTTATACTCTCTGTTTCATACTTTTTTGTAGATCTCATTTGCACAGCAGAAAAATGACAGTTAAATACCCCCAAACTGCATGAATCAACAGATTGTTTTAGGATACCTGGAATACAAATCCAGTCACTGATTGTGATAATAATAGAAGGCTAAAAGAAAAATACTGTTTCAGAATGGGTTTTATTTCCTTTTTAACAAACAGCTGAACATAATACATCCCCGGGATGGTGTACAGTGACACCTGCTCTCCTGTCTACGTGTGAGGCAAAGATAAAGTCCACAACTGGTCTCAGGGGACAGTGGCATCTGACGTCTGCAAGCCCAGGCAGAGGAACTATAGAGAGAGTACATGGACTAAGAATGGTGACTTAAAGACCCTCAAACACAGTGGTTTTGACTGGCTCAATGATGTTTGACCAAGTCTGGGTGTCTACTTGGGGATCAAAAGCCTTTAGCCGATGGGCTTGTGACTTCAGAAAGTATAGAGAGCTGTGATCTTTGCAGAGTAACCACCAGAATAGCCCTGCCTAGAACCTTGCCTGGTGTTTTAATATAATTTTCCTAGCACTTCTCATGTCAAGTGCGTGCACCAACTTTCAGAGGTGGTGGGAAATGGAGTGGAAAACTTCCTGCCCTGGAGCGTTGCAGGCATTTCCAGCCTTCTTCGCAATGAGAAAAGGACAAAATACCACCGTTCTTAGGCCTGAATGCTATTGTCATTGAGATCCAGAGGGGTCTCACTGCTGATTTCAGCTCATAGCATCTATTGTTTCATTAGGATGTTCACACCTAGGAGAGCTCCCCTGCAATCTCGCATGGGGAGGAGGGGTGGACCAAAGCCAAGGTGCATCTCATCAGGTAGAGATTATAGTTGGGCAGTTCTGCACAGGGAGACAATGTACTCTGTTCGTATTTATAATGCCTTCCCAAAGCCTAGAATACGAGGTAGGAGAGCTTTTGACTTAATTATCAGGAAACACAAACTTACTTTAAATATTAGAAGTGAGATTCCTCCCTTCTTGGCCCACAAAAAGCACTACTGGCCTGGTAGACCATGTACTGGACCTCCACCTCCCTCAATCCTCTCCTTTCAAACATGGTGTGAAAAGAAGTGTGCTACGTCTAAGGTGATCTGATCTTCTCTATTTGCCACGTGCACAGCCACTGTGCCTGGGGAGTAATTAAGAAAGCCAATATGGTTATAGGACATACAAAACAGAAACCTTTTTGTTTAGGTAACTGCTGTAGTAAGGAAGTAGTACTTGTTCTCAAGCTTCATCGTATGTAATGCAACGTAGAGTATTCAGTGGTTTTGTCCATTTTGTTAGGCAGTCCTCTTTTCAATATAACCCTTGTTAGCTACTTAAACTGTTTAATTAGTTATAGCTGAGTAGCATTAAATTGCAACTGCTTGCACCTATTTTAGTAGAGGACATATTTTATATGTGCCCACAAAGGTTAGCACAAAATAGTACTCCATCCAGCTAGCATCCAGTGTGACTGGAGAGCTTTCCTGAGCACCTCAGCAAGTAGTCCTCATTCTACCTGAATAGCTGCATGCTAATAATCCCATTGTGGAAACACCTTGCGGATAACAGCTTTAAAGCCTAGAATAATAATAAGTTAACAGTGAGGATAACCCACTTGGCCTCCGGGTGCCAGGCTGGAGGTTGCCAGGCGAGGTGGGTTCATATTTTCTGTATAGTGTAGGACAGCTCCATGTGCAGCTTTGTAAAGTTCTTACAGGTTTTGACGAAAAATGATGTTGTCCATCACACCATAAGTAACTTGACAAAGAGTCATTTATACTCTTGATCAGGACCAAAGAAGACAACTTGCCTCTTAGCCATGAAGAGTTACCTTGTTCCTTCTGTACCTTTGCCAGGACCATGTATTTCCTTTATTAAGGAAACACACTCCATGTAAAAGATTATTGTATGTGGGACAGTTAAGTGGAAATCGAAGGGACACCTCATAACATTCTACAACTACCCTAAAGGAGATTCTAGAGAGGTGGAGATTGGTCTGTTCAACCAGGTAACATGTGGTAAGACAACAGGAAATGGCCTCAGGTTCTGCCAAGGGAAGTTTGGATTGAATTTCTATTGGGAAGAATTTCTTTACTGAAAGAGGTATCAGGCACTGGAATGGGTTGCCCAGGTCAGTGGTGGTGTCCCTGTCACTGATGAGAAAGGACTTCTTCACAGTGGTGGTGACAGAGCACTGGAACGGGCTGCTTGGGGTGGGTGTGGAGTCTCCTCTAGAGAGGTTTAAAATCTGCCTGGACGTGTTCCTGTGTGACTTGATCTAGGTGATCCTGCTGTAGCAGGTGTTGGACTAGATGATCTTTTGAGGTCCCTTCCAATCCCTGATGTTCTGTGATTCTGTGGTTCTGTAGAGGCATTTAAGAGTCATACAGATACAGTGCTCAAGGATATAGTTTAGTCAAAGACTTCTCAATATTGGATTAACTGATGGACTGGATGATACTGAAAGTCTTTTCCAGCCCAGGTTGTTCTGTGAAGAAGAGATGCCTGTCTATTATTCCCAGCCTACACACACACGTAGAAAGATTTTCACAACTTCACGTCCTACACACTTTCAGAATCTTGAAACCAGGTTGTCATCTTGTTTGTTCAGGGCTGGAGGATTTTTGTCCATGCCAATCTCTTTGCTATGATCATGGTTGTCTAATCCATCCTGTTGTTCTGGGTTTTGGTTTGTAATTATTCCAGTAAGGACAACAAAGTGAGATTTAAACCTGCACAAGTTTAGGGTGGTTTTAGTTTGCCCATCACTATTGGGCAAGATGGTCTCTGCATTTCTGATGCTGTGTGGCACCCAGGAAGAGTGAAACTTAGTAAGTTCCTTCCCTCCTCATCCTTGCAAGAAACAGAAATGCACCCAGCTGTGTGATGTCTACCTTTTGGAAGCTTGTAATGTAACATTCATTGAGCATCTCAAGGAGTTTTGTTCAAGGATGTGGGGGCAATCACCACAAATACTTCCTGACTGTGCATCTTGTGCATGATACCACCATTAACCAGTCCTTCAGGGTGAGGTAAGCACCCTTATGTGCTTTTTCATCAGGCATGATGCTCTGAAATAATGTTTTCTCAGTACATTTTTCTCCGTACAGTTTTCTCTGAAATGATGCTTTCTCTGAAAAGTCAGAAAGAAAAAGCATTCTATTCTTTCCCTGGATTAAACTTTACAAAGTTATGCTTCAACTTGATTGTCTTGATTGTTTCCAAACACCTAACCCCCTCGACGTGCTCTACTGCCTAACAGCCATGACTCTAGACAGCTATGTTTAATTTCAGCAGACTTCTGCAAACCGAAATCATCCCAGGTACACAGTGCAAAAAATAACCTCTCTTTGGGCAACATCAGTGGGAATAAAGGTGTCTCCATGCAGTGAGGGGAGAATCAAAGGATGGAAGGTGCACACCTCATGAACATCCTGCTGATGTTCCAAAGTTGGGGATCTAACAGCCCCACAATCATCTTAGTCTAATGGTGAGGGAGGAGTTTATCTGCACAAGGAGTTTTTAATTTACCTTCTAGGCTCAACCAGCTCGTGCTGTGCCAGTCGACATTTGTGTGGCCTGTGTCTCATACTCTGATTGTGGGAGGGATAAGCTGATGTTTTTAGTAGCTGATGTGTCAACAACATATATTCTTAGCATCACTCAGGTGCTGGATGGGTTGGGAATTTTGGTTACTTGAGGGCAACTAATGTTTATGGCAGAAGTTATTTAAGATGTTTCAGAAAGTGACAGTCTGAAAACTGGAGTTTATGGGCAGTTTTGGTGTAATTTGTGTGCTGCATCAGTTTGTAAAAGAGCTAAAAAGGAAAATACGGTTGCATTCTTCAAACTGAGTTGCAGTCAAATGATATAAAGGAGCATTTGCTTTAATTACAGTGCAACAGGTACATTTGCTGTATATCGTCTTGCTCTGTAAATTTCAGAAGACCCAAGAAGCTTTGGGAAGGCAGTTATGTATTGCTGAACACTCTGCATTATAAAGAGTACAGTGTATTGAAAACCAGGCACATATTCATGAATAAATAAATAAATCCTGGCAGAAATATATGTTAGGGGTTAACAGACTGTGTACAGCCAGCTAAGAGAGAAATATAATCAGAAGCCTGATGCTGATATCTAGGAGCAGTGAAGTACACTGAGTACATGGAATCATTGGAAAAGACCTTTAAGATCATCAAGTCCAATCGTTAACCCAGCTGTATGAAGGCCACCACTAAACCCTTTCCCTCAGCTCCAGATCTTCATTACTTTTAAACAAGTCCAGGGATGGCGATTCGACAGCCTGCCTGGGCAGACTGTTCCTTCTTAATAAAAGCTGTAATTCTCCTGTTAAGATCAATTACAAATGCAGAAGCAATATTCACTCATCAGGTGCTTTTGTTTCCTACAAGGTTCCACAAAACTAACATATAAATATGACCAGTCAATGTGCTGCAGTAAACAACCTTCCTTCCAACTTCTTCAGGATCTGGCACTCTCTCCAAAATCTTTTTACCTTTATGCATCGTGGTGGGTAGACAAGCCGAAGAGCGGGGAGGAAGCTTCAGAATCACAAGTGTTGACAATCACAACTCATTTTTGCCTGGCTAATTTGCAGATACTCTAAACTGAATTGCCAGTATAGAAGTGATGAAGGTACTGCTTGTTTAAATGTCACAGGAATTTGGATTATAAATGCTGGGAACATCATCCTTCTCAAGTGGAATCATCCAAGCTGGAAATAAGAATCTTATTTACGCAGGTATCTATGAAATACAATAGAAAGGTATGAGTGACATCCTGAGTATTCAAACTGTGTGAAAACTTGTTACCTGTAAAGCACATTTTGTCCTCTTCCTTAACCATTTCATTATATCAGGAAATGTTAACAAGGTCTTTTCTTGTTTTCGCTATACCATATTTAACTTACAGAATTATTACTGTCATCCAGACATAAATATACTAGATGTAGGGAAGCAAAAGGTGGATGAAGCACAAATAATATGACTTGTATATGAATTTTTCACATGGAACAAAACATTATGAAAGTCACTTGTTTAAAGAAAATCCATGACCGCACTGAAATTTTATGAGGTGCATCCAAATTTTCCTCAAAGCTGGTGTTACACAAATCACTTCCTTAAGTACAAGGATCTGGTCTATGTGAAGACTAATACTACAGCTAAAAAAATAAGAAATCAATAACAGGTGTAGTTTCCCAATGAACATAAAACCTCATGTTCTGTTTCTTCTTTCATTCTAATTGATACAGAGATATACGGTGCTGGAATCGGTTCTGCAAGAAAAAGTTACCATAACCAGATGAACTGAAGAAATGTAGCGCAGATAACAAACCGTGCACACAGGTGCTGTACCACCAATGTGCTCCCACTGTACACGATGGTCACTGAACAGCCTCTGATCTGGATTGATGTGGTGACCTACGTGTGAAAAGCTGAGATGGCTGCTACTAATAATCTAACTTTGAAATTCAGACATGCAAGGTAATCATAGAACCATAGAATCATCAGGGATTGGAAGGGACCTTGAAAGATCATCCAGTCCAATCTCCCTGCCAGAGCAGCATCACCTAGACCAAGTTGCACAGGAACACATCCAGGTGGGTTTTAAACGTCTCCAGAGAAGGAGACTCCAC
>JAOXOE010081032.1:0-27543 GCA_028565055.1 Phoeniculus purpureus
CAGCCCAGTTCCATCCTCCCGACACCCACCCCTCAAATATTTGTAAACATTTATAAGGTCACCCCTCAGTCTCCTCCTCTGCAAGCTAAAGAGACCCAGCTCCCTCAGCCTCTCCTCATAAGGGAGGTGCTCCACTTCATCAAGGAAGCCATTCAGAAGCCATTAAAAGGAGTTACTCTGTCTCTTACTTTGGATGAGATGCCAGTAGCCTTGGCAATGCATTAAATTATGCACAATTTTTTGGCTCTGTTTTTTTATCCATCACACTGAAACAATAAAGATGAATCTTCAATTTCATGTGATGGCCCTTTCTTCTTGAGTAATGACTGTACATCTGTTTTGTATACAGAATTGTCCGTAAGTAGCGTAGATGTCTCCTTCAGCCACCTCTTCCTCTTTCTGGAAAACTGTTCCATTGCAGAAGAGACACTATCTACTAGTTGTAATTGAATCATACAGTGCCATTTCATACTCAGTTTAGATGCAGTCTTGCTGGAAAGCATGCGTCATGGTTTCTAGAAGAATCAGGTGAAGAGTCTAAGGAAGACATTTTGAAAATATCTCATAAAAGTCAGAACAGTCTGAGACAACTGCCCTGTGGCAGAAGCAGCATGGAAAGAAAAAACAAAAAAATCCCCAACCAAACAGACTGAACTATCAAACAAAAAAAAACCCCACCCCACAACCATAAAGGAATTGAGTTTATAAGTTCTTTATAAACTTGTATAGGAACAGAAGCTGACATGATCCTGAGCATCACTCCATGAAAGCACTCCATTTTGGAGCATATAAACAACCCAGACTTCAGCAGGTCACATGCAGCCAGCTCAAGAAGAAAAGAACCAGTTGCAGCATTACTTTGAACTGAGAAGTTTTATAGAGCATTGTAAAATGCAATGGATGCTCCCAGACATGAATGCAAGATGTGCTATTAATCATTTTTTTCCTCCACACCAGAATTATTTTATGGCTATAAGGGCCATCGAGTTTACACTGGCATTCAGATTTTTACAGAGAAGGCGTGTACAATTCTATTTCTGCATAATAATAATTCTAAAATGTAAATTTTAAATGATCATAGAGTCTTTCTCCACCTGGGAAGCAATGCTCACTAAGTAGTTTTGTGTTTCTAAAAAAGTGGCATCAAAGACACTATGTTCATGTGAACATATATGCAGCAGTTTGCTCCAGTGGTACAGAGCTGGGGGAAGAAATCTAACAATTTCCCTTGACAGTTTGTATAAAATAATAAATGAAATGTCTCTTACACAACTGTATATATAGTTGTGTTTTTCCAACAAAAAATATGCTAGCCAGAGAAAACGAAATTCTTCTTTCAAGGCTTCAGGTTCCTTAATAGCATGTGGCTAATAAACTGTGTTATGGCTGTATGCCGTTGCTGCAGCAAAAGGCAATGCATGTTAGCCACCATAACAAGCATGCACATTTTATTAACTAAGGCAACAGACAGGTAAAACTGACACTGCAAGCTGTTGACAGATGAGGCAGAAATCCCCTCCAGACAACAGGGACTGAAAGGTGGAACTGCTGCATGTATCCTTACCAAAGGACCTCATCCTCCTCGAGACAGGCTGGCAGCCACACTAGCCTTGTAAAGTTGGTACTTGATTTACACATTAGACACAGTAGCCAGTTGAACAAAGCAGTATTGATTCATGCAGGTCAGACAGCCTGGTCAGACTAGGACGCATTAATTGCTCGAATCTGGATCTTTTTTTTAATTAAATACGACCTGCACAAGGACAAGGCTTGCCATTCTTAACCAGAGCAGCATTACTCATGACATTTTGTGAGATAAAGTAACTTTGATGTTTGGCAAGCCAAACTTTAGTCTGGTGCCTAATGGAAACTTTTTTGAACTTTTTTGACTTTCAACCAGTTACACACACAATGTGGGTGCTCATTAAGAAAATTAAAAAAAGATAAGTGCCTTTTCCCTTCACAAGTCAATAAAAAAAAAATATCTTATCATCAATATTGTTAAGTAACTGTAAATACTTGGAAACCTAAGGAAAAAAAGGGAGTCTGTTGGTTTGTTTTTTTTTTTTTAATCTGGTTATACAAACAGACCAAGGCATACTTCAATACTTTTGTTTGGTAAAATCTTTACTACTTTGCTTTGTTGTCAGAGATAACTTTTTTTCTTACTCAGGTGAAAGCAAAACCCTATGGCCCTTGTTCAGACAAATTATCAAAATTCCAAGACTGACTTGTAACATTAACCAGTAGGACCAGCCAAAGACTTTGATGTCTAATTTTGTCATGCCAATTTATGCTAACTTTTCCAACGTGGTTTATATGAAATCAAATATCAGCAAGGCAAGGGTAATTGCCTCCATTACATTTGCTCTGAACTAGATGAAACTCACACCCTCAAAGCTCAATAGGAAAACTTTTAATGTGTCAAAAGTGTAAAATTAATTTGAGTTTACAGTGTAATAGATTGTTATAATAGAAAAGCTAACCTACATTAAGTGGAAAAAAAGAAGCCTTGCTGTTTGGTTGAACACCTGTGGCACAATGCTCAGCAGTGCAATAAGCACGTCATGCACCTAAGCAAGTCTTCCCTGTAACACACTTAAATCTTGCCCGCTCAAGTCTGTTTCTCTTAAGAAAGAAAGCGCATTCATATTGCAGTATTATTCTCAAACACTGCCAAGTAGCACTGTAGGGATTGGATTTTGTAAGAAAACATTTTGGAACATGAAGTGTCAATTTATCATTAAAATGTCAGCAAAATATTTTGGGCTATGCGTGAAAATGGAAATGGCTAGCAAGCACACCAACTGTCAGCATGCCACCACTCAAACACACACACGCGCACACACACACAAGTTTGTCACAACAAACACATCAACGTTTCCACAGTTTGGCCCTAAGCCTATTTGTACTTTTACCACAGAATGGTAAAGACTGAATAGGCCTTTCAAACAGCTCCCACCGGCCACCTGTTTTCATCTGCTTTAGTGTTACCTCACGTGGCTGCTGTAACACACACTCTTTGGGCAAGAAGCTTCCCTTCCCTCCTAGAGGGGCACCGACGCTGCAGTCAGACAGTCAGATGTTGTAGTACATAAACACATCACAGCACACAACTGCAGGAGCTAGGCTTCAGGTGTAAAAGTTTTGAAAGCAAGCTGATTCTCATCAATTTCAGGTTTAGACAGACCTTCAAAAGACCAGAAAGTCCCCATGAGACACCCATGCATTCAGTTTACCTGACAAATGGCCTCCTACATTCTCCTTTTTCTATTTACAAGAGATCCTTAGGAAGAAAACAGGCTTCATTTAGACCTAATCTTAAAAGAAACACTAATCAATTTCATTCGCTTATGACCATGTCAGCATCTTTAACCTCATCAATAAGGTTCTAACCAAGAGATGATGGAGGAATCTCATGTTTCAGAAGAATCAAGCCTCAGTATACACACTACTCAAAAAAACCACTACTTCGTAGCAACAGCAAAAGAGAGGTATGACGAAATTCTGATAGCTGAGCTGCCAGAAGGCAGTCTGTACTAAACGCTTTCCGTAAAGTCTTTCTTTAGAAGATAAGATACCCAGCCGTCACATCTACACCTAAAACTCTTCCATGTTGCCTAATCTTCCAACAACAGAACTAATAACAGAGCAGTAACAATTATAAAAGAAAACAAATCAGTCTCCAAATCACAGGTGATCTATCAGCAGAGCAGGAATACAACAACTAGTTCAATCCAAGTAAAACTCAGCCTGAAAAACAAGCCAGATGGTGTCACGGTAATCTGAGAACCCCAGGAAATGCCTTCTCAATAGCATTTCCCCCAAATTAGAAACTGGATACACTAGGTCACTAGTTGGCAAAACTCCCAGCCTCAAATGATAGCCTGTCAAACAAGAGAGAAGGGCACTCTTCAATCTCCTGCACTACTACCAGGAGGGCATGACAGACTCTGGAGAGCAGAATCAGCTCTTCACCACAGAAGAATGACAGGGACGTGCTCTTATTTTCCACAGAGTGCTGCTTTCTCCAGCAAATCAATTTATTTCTTAATGCAAAACAAGTCTTCTCCAAAACACTCCACTTTAAAGAGGTGGGTAACCTGACCTCGTAATGTACTTCACCAGAATTAAAAATTGCAACTGGGATTTCATTAAGAGTAGAGCAAATTGACTACACCAAGGTGATAAAAACCTCTCAGTAACTCTGTTGCTAAATACCTTTAGGTGTTGACACTTTCATAAAAATTGGGATGGGGGAAGGTGGACCATTAATAAATGGTCAGTAAATCTTTTTTAGACTCTCACAGAACAAGAAAATCAGCTGTTTCTAAGCCAGGTTGCAATGTCAAGAATTCCTTTGTTCCTTTATTCTCTTTTCTTCCCACCCTTGAAAATGGCCCACTGCTACAAGATGTCCATCAATACATATCACTATAAACAGTGTCACCATGAAACGTGGACATTCTGTATGTCTTTATTTTAACCAGTCCTTTATTTTAGCTAGATCTCAAAATGTTTATGTATCTCCCAATGTCAAAATTAATGCCCTAACTCCTGTAAGGAATCTGATTCACAGGAGGGATCTCTCCTCTACATGATAGGGAATGAACATTCTGCAGAACAACTCTGAGCATTCTCAGTTTCCAGATTTCAGAACTTGATGTGTACCTTCGTTTCTTTACTGTCCAAAGCCTAAGTGTCTTCCCAAAGGGAAAAAAGTAGGTAGGACCGGTGCATAACCAGCCTGACGTGGAATCAAAACACCTTGAGATGCATGTACATCAGGAGACCATAATGACCAGGCACACCTTGAAATGCATGTGTCAGCAATGTACAATAGATCACCATCAAAGATACCAACGCAGCTTGAGAAGATACAAAAGTAATTGACGCTGCGGAAAATTCAGATAACAGTGTATTTTTTTCTCACAGAAACCGGGATATCAAATTTAACTTAAGATGGATCCTCAGCAGAGCAGGCTGAGATGGCAATAAAGCCTTTTGGAACAGAGATTCCACTTTGCAGAGGAACACTGTGCCAGTATACTTCAACTTAAATATTTACTAGACACTTGAGAGAAATAATCCACCTTTTACTAGGTGAGAAGAATCTCTTACGTTCTCCACAATGTTAATGTATGTGGAATAAGGTCAATCAAACTATTGTTCTGAAAAGAAGTATAAAAATCACCAGGCCAAAAGGAAAAGATAAAAGGAACAATAGCCTAACTCACTTCTCAAAATGAACCAAAATAAAGCAAAACAGGCCACATTCCTTTAAGGAAAGGCTGATTGTTGAAATCTACCAACCTGAATCAACTTGAAAACCTCTTTTTTTGAAAGATTTGCTAGGAATTTTTCCCCTCCCTCTCAGTTAGAGCAGAAAATGGTAGGAAATAATATGTGGTACAAACAGCATTTTAAAAACCCTATTAGCTATATATAGGGTGTTTTTATTTTTGGATAAAAACATGGTAGCTACTAGAGGCTGCATATTAACTGAAATTAATAAAATTACAGAATGTGTGTAAACGCTTGCACAGCTGATTCCTTTTAATATTTCTAACATGTAAAAACACCTTAACAAACCAAAAGCAAAGACTAGTAATTATTCAATTAACAAAACAGTTTTTATCAAGTCCCAGTGAAACTCACAGGAATGACACATGCTCAGGTGTAGGTTTTGGTATCTATAATGTGTATTTTGGGCTAAACCAGCTTTGGTGAAGCAGAGCTGGGAGCCAAGCCTTTATCTTACTGATGAGACAGCAATGCTCACATGGCAAACTGTAAAGCTGGCTTTTGATGAGGGCAACAAGGCTGCTGGAAGAGGGAGTGGTGAGGCACAGTAGACACAACAACATCAAAAGGTCAGTTCTACTAGACAAAACAGAGATTTCATGAACATTGACTTTTTGCCTCAAGATAACTTGTCATCACAAGGACCGTAGTGGGTCAAGGAAATACATCTTCTATCTAAATCTGAAACACTTACAGCTCCAAGAACTGTTACCAGATAAGATACACACACATTTGAAAATTTAGCTCATGAATGTCAGCATATCTGACAAAGGGGGCAGGAAGCATCTCACTGCTGAACAGCCACCTCTCCAAGAAAAAAGAAACAAACCTTGTGGGTACAAAATTAGAGGTTGTGTCATGTGTTGAAACACAGACCTGAAGATAACGTAAGGGGGTACCCAGAAGGCATCTGCTAGGATAACCAGGCCAGTAGGTTAGTAAAATATTTGAGGCAGCTGGAGCCAGTTCCTCTTAGGTCACCAGGACCCACCATGGCTTACTTCCCCAAACAGAGAAATTAAGTTGTTTGTACAGGCATGAACCAAGCAGGCATGGTCAGACATGGAGCTGTGTGCACCACACACTCCTCTCACAACGTAGGACTCTGACACCACCATCACCTTTTCAAGAAAGGGTGCAAGTTGGACAGAAGGTATAAAGGAATTGCTGTTAGAACTGAAAGTCAGGCTGCCAAAATTGGGAGGAACACCTTCAGCTCACTTTTCTGTCTTTACACAGCAGCCTGCTGTTGTCAGCGCAGGGCCACCGACTATCTCTCTCAAGTGCCATTCACCTGCTGTTTTCCCAGCAACCACTCCCACATCACAGAGAAGGGCAAAATCATCATACAACCTTTCCAGTTTACATAACACAGACATCAGACCAGCAAAAACAGGGCATAAGCCTGAGTGCCAGATAAAAAAGCACACATAGAGCATACAGAAATACTTAAGGATAAGCATCCGGGTTATTACGATGAATGGAAATTTAAAACAAGGCTGTCAAGAATTTGCACCTTCACACAACACGAACAAACTTTTCACTCAGTATTTTCCAAATACCATGACAAAAAGAGCTAAGCTCAAGCAGCATCACTCTAGGTTATCATTACTAAATCAAGTACAAATAAAGCCAGTTTATAGACTACAAACTTTATCTCAGCACCTCTATCTCAGAGAAGGCTGAGTAACTTCAAATTTCTAAAATACATCTTGCCAGTTTCCAATAATTGAATGTATTGTAGGGGGCAACAGAAGACACACAGACAGCCCATCCAGGAGACTGTAGAGCAATGAAATAATTTTACTTTTGAAATGTGCTTGTATAATATTCTAGTGTGAAGAAACAGACATCTTTACTGTGCACTACATTCCTATCATTCCAACCTGTCCACAGGTTCCTGTTCCATGTTCTTTTTCCTCAGTACACAGAAACTCTTCTTTCTCAAAGGCACATCACACCGGGAAATACCAGAGCAAGCTACATTTTTAGATGACATGCTTGAAAGTCTGAATCATTTTTAAAAAACTATCCCTTAAGAAAGACGAAAAAAGAGCAGGAGAGAGACATAGAACAGATGGTCTGGGAACTGAATCAAAACAGCCTAAGGGTTATTAAATTGCATCTACTTGGAACTATTAACTGGCCAAGAATGAGCAAGACAGGTTTCCAAGTACATCTGAATATTCAGGGCTAAAATCCTGGGCTTAAAGCTAGCTGCAAAATCAATATGAAGAGTGACACTATAAATACACCAAGGGAAAAAAAAAAGATAATTTATTTAGTGTTTCATTTATATGCTTGCCAGAGTGACAACAGTTGGAACAGATCCATTTTTCTGATGGGAGAGTATGTGTGCTAACTTTTATGCAGAGGAGACTCATCTACCAAAAATATTCTTCTCGCACATGCTATGTTATGATGAGAGGAAAAAGCTACAAGAATACATTAACATTTCAGAAGTATATGCTTTTTACAACGGAAGTTGCAGGCACTCTTTAATTCTGATAATGGAGTGACTTAAATTTAACAAGTGATTTTAAACATCCAGGCTAGAAAATGTTTGCCAAACTACACAGCTTACAGACCTAAGTATTTCCCAAATTTTGAAAATGCAACTGAAGTTACAATGGCTCGTGTCTATTGGTAACGCAAAGAAACATTTTTTCCCTTTCGTTCTTACGAAATGCATGACTTTAAAAACACTGCTCACAAGAGAAAAAGTGAAGAAAACACCTCTCATGATAGATTGAGGGGCAGAGTAATACACTAATTCGTTAGCCTTTCGAACAAACAGATGATCTAGGAGGATTCTGCCCAAAATTACATTAGGCAGGTATAACGCCATCTCAAAATACTGCAGGTCTAGAGCAATTAGGAAGAAGATGGGTTAAACAAGACAAGACCTCTTGAGGCTAGAAAACATTTTTTCTGAAATGCAGTTTAAGTATACCATGCAAATAAATGTCATAAAAGCCTAAGTTCCCTTTTACAGAAAAGGGATTTAAGTCAGGTATCATCCATAACTAAAGCTGTATAATCTCATCTTCAAAGCACTAACAGTGAAGATGCTCAGCTCCTCACTGTCTCAGTGTCATTCCTATTATGCATAGATTGAAATTTAAGTGTGGATGTCAAGTGGCCATGTGAGCCTACATGAAATTTAGCATTACAGGCAGAAGTTTAAGTCATAACTTTTTTTTAAGTCAAAACTATGAATCTTTAATGGTTGGGGAAAAAAGGAAATATAAAAGACAATGTAAAACAGAACTGCTGAAACAATCAAACAACATTGTAGTGAAATCTATTTTTCCTTTGGATTTTTAGCTTAAAAGGTTCAGTCATCATAGGGGAAGACCTTGCAAAGGCTGAGAAGGTTACAGGGCCCTAAAAACAAGGTAGGTGACGAAAAAAAGGCATATTTTCAGTATTTCACTTATTTTCTTCTAAAAATCTGAGAAGCTGTGGAAAAGGCAAGGCTAAGAGACTCTTTTAGACTTCAGGCTTTCTTTACACCTCCAGAATCAGAAGTTATTTCTGCTGTCAGTCAGCAGGATTTGATGAGAAAGGATGCGTAGGGTATTTAACACTTAATATTCTACGCTCTGCTCTGAGCAGAGCCTAGACTCCATGAAGAATTGAGATACCTTTCAATTAAATTTCCACATGGTTTCTCTGTTCAGTGTCTAGCCTAACTAAAGTTATATTGCTTTAAATTTTTGTCATTCTTTTCACTATTTTATTTGATCATAAGCTCATCTTGGGAATGAGCATGTGCCTCATCAGACTGACCACTGTCAATGCAGCCTATCAAGACTAACTCCATATGTGGCCATTGGCCAGGATCCCCATTTGAGTGCTCTCAGAAAGCCTTCCTTCAGTTAAAACATAGATGCATACATGAATGTAAGCAAACTACTCTAAATTAAAGCAAACTCAAGCTAGAAATTGCTCACTCAAGTAGGATAAAAAGCAAACCCAAGATCTAGCTTCACATTTTCTCTCCACAAGCCACACACATACTGAGGAGGGAACCTGAGAGCAAGACATACAGGAAAATAGCCCTGCTGCTGAACTAAGCCAGAAAAACACCTATTTAGGCAGAGGAAAACTATTCAATTTCAAAGCAGCCTGCCCTTCATTCTGTGAAGTGACTATCTACGCATTCATCAGCACGTCTACCAGGGTAGCACATCTTAGAGGCTCAAAGTGGAGATTTTTAATTATCTTTAGTTTTAACCTTTTAACATTTAGTGTCAAAATGTATCTCTATACTCTTAGCAATCTAACGTACCCCGTCTCTCAGATTTACCCGTAGGAAAAAACGTAATCCAAACAATAATATTCAGGCATCTCTTAACTGTATGTTCACAGAACGACAAAACCCAGACATTTTGAAATCCAACAAGCAGAAGTTGCAAAGTCATGTAAAAGATTAAATCAATTCCTTTATCTTGATCAGCGGCCGGAGCAAAGTTGTTATTTACAACATCTCTATTGCTTCTAGACAAGGCCATTTTGCTTGAACAGACTTTCTAATCTAAAAACATGATTAGGAACTAGAAACATCTCCTCCTAACTCTTAGAGAGATCCTAAATTTAATCCTACTTTGAATGTTTAGTAACATACTCAAACTGACTCCATTGGTTGTCACAGAATCACGGCAACTTACACATTTTGTAGTATTACCCTGTAGCATCAGCTCCTTCATTCTGCAAACATACAAACAGAATAAGCTGTGAAAGGCAGGAAAGAACTGCAGACAAGGTGCACTGGCAGCATGTGGTACTCTTTCTGCAGTCTGAACTACGCAAAACCCCACTTTGAAAAAAGGAACTGTCCTGCAATTTCCTTTAAAGAAATGTATGTTTCTGGGAATGAACATCCTCCTGTAAGTTAACAACAAAATTACAAACACTGTGAGGAAGCCCTTCTCTTAAGGCAAGTACCTTCACAGCTGCCCTACACAACTATGAAAGAGGCTTCCCTCAATTCCTGGTGCACATGCTGCTTCCTTTTGACAGCAACAATATGAGTGCCTGGATGACATTTTAGCTTTCTGGTGCCAAAAATCTCTCCACCACTCAGTGTCCTCTTTCAGACAAAATCCCTGCTCCTGTGCCCATAGGAATTTCAAGTTCTTCCCAAGCCTGAAATCTTGATATGAACTGAGTGAATGACGGCACATGGCAAAACCCTTCCCAAATTCTTTATTTTCTGATCAACAATTTATTTCAAGCAACTATCTCAGGATTCTTCCAGTCACTGGATATATTGATTTGGAAAGTACTTATTTTCTCCAGACATAGACAATTGTGTACGCTGGATCATTTCAGAACAGTTGTTAAGTTTCCTTCCAGTTGTGTCATGTCTGTTTGTCTCCTATGTTTTCTGCTGTAACCTGCAAACAGAATCTTATGTGACTCTTTACAATTCTGGCACTTGTTCATGACACTGTCCTAGAAATGCACTAAGTTTTTGCCATTTACTGTGTGTTGTCTGTCCCCTTATTTTAACTTGAAATAATTAGGAATCACTGCAGTAGAACAAAGCTCCTTAAATGCAGCAAGTTTTATATATATATATATATATGAAATATCTTACCAAGATATTTAAATACAGAAAAAAGACCTTAATTTTCACATTTCCTTGGATAAAAATGTAAGGAAGCCAGATGATTCACTTTTGCTTGAAACAGCAAATTAATAACAGAAGTTTCTGATACAGGGGTTTTAATATTAGCATTTTGATCTGTTGTTTTTTCCTGTTAGAATTTTTATAAAGTTCTCCATTAAATATCGTATTCTGTATATTCACAATCATGCCTGGTGCTACATGCATGGACACCCAGAAACTCTTGATCATTCAAAAACCTTTCTGCTCTCAGCACACCTCACATACCTTCCTTTTGCTTCAGTTTCCTCATCTATAAGATAGACAAAGCCATCTCACTTTCTGCTGCAATTTGAAATTTAATTAGCATTTCTAATGTTATTTCACTCTGCAACAGGAGTGTCAGGACTACTGACTACAAAAAACAAGGTATCACTGACACCTACAACTGAATTGCAACATCTACTCTGATTTAGATGAACCGTAATGGTCGCAGAAGTAACACAGACATTCATGTCTGGCAAGACAAATGCTTTTCAGCTCCAGTTTTACAAAGTTGTACCATACTCATGTGGGTCAGACTGTTTTTTTCTTTCTCTCTCTGCAAAGGTAGAAGCTGCTCCCAGAAGAGCACTGTTCCTCACGTCACTTGGAACGCCATTAAACAATAGGCAGATTAATTACTACCTGTCCCCAGCTATTCCCATTTTCCAAAGCATTGCTTTATACAGACAGAGGCCTTTAATTTGTGTTGTTAATTTGTACGTGTGCATCAACTTTGCAAGCCACAGGTAAAACAATTTTATTTGCAGCACTGATGATGAGAGACACATTCAAGAGACTGTTAACCATACGAGATAACTGGCTTGCAAGCAAAATCAATTGCTAAATACATTAATGAAACTGAAAGGCAAATTTGTTTATGAAACCAGGTCTTTCAAAGTTCATCTCAGTAGGTGGCTGCTGGTGTGCAATAGTGGAACACTCGAAAGATTTTTATAAGGTCTTAGTTCTGAACAACTCATGTTTCATGTGCCTCCTTTACTGTCAAGTCTTGTAGAGACACAAGCAAGCTTGGCAAGTTGAGGTTCACTCCTGTAGTTTGCCAGATCAATACAACCATGCAGAGAACTAGAAACCGTGTTCAAAACCACAAAATATATAGTCAGGAGAACAAGATTTCTTTGCAGTCAAAGCTATACACATATGAGTGAAAACATAAAACAGGAATAGAGACTGATGCAGCTATGCTGCACCACGCCGAGGTCTGCCTGCCTACACCAAAACAGAAATAGGAACTCCAAAGAACAGGCTGTGCAGGTAACCCAGGTTCAAGTAAAATGAAGCCTCTGAGAATCCAGTTACAATGGTTTCTGAAGAACTAAGGTGGCTTTCTACAACTAATCCAACATGGCCATCGAACTGATGACGTAACTCACCAAGTACTTACCACGTAAGTGCTAGTCTATTATTTATTACAAAATTCAATACGTTACAAACCATGCCTGATAAGTCTGTTGTTAAACAGCTAGGTAGAGAAAGGGCTCACATGGCATTTTTTAGTACATGTGAGTGACATGGGGATAAAACCACACTACTGGTTCACAGACTCAGCTGAAATTCCAATGTTGTTTAGAAAACGTTTGATTGTGACGCATTGGTTCATACTGAATTCCTTTAAAAACAACTGTCTTTGCATTGCATATATAGAGAGCACATAGAATATGAAGGCTTCTGTAGCTTGAATCTTAATTATTACAGCTGTAATCACATTAAACACCAATAAATATGCAAAAATGAGGGAAATGC
Organism: Phoeniculus purpureus; assembly: GCA_028565055.1. Classification (NCBI taxonomy): domain Eukaryota; kingdom Metazoa; phylum Chordata; class Aves; order Bucerotiformes; family Phoeniculidae; genus Phoeniculus; species Phoeniculus purpureus. Next base: position 12,728 of record JAOXOE010081032.1, read on the forward strand.
CTGTTGATAACTAACAGTTGTTAGGTGACAGACAACACACTCCCAATTAAATATCACAAATGCCAGCTTCAAACACTTAAGGATTTAGCATAGCATTTGACAAGTCAGTCAAATGAGTCTTGAGCACTGAAAAAAAAGATCACAGGAAGGGGTCTTAGTCTTCAACTTTATTATATCGTCTGAATGTAGAATTAAAGTATAAATTTAATTTAGTTTCTAAATCACATTACACAACTTTTGAGCAGTTCCAGATACTCTACTTATTTAGGGGACTACTAAAAGATTAAAATTGTTGCATTTAACTTCACCTATAATTTGAAGCTAAGGTACTTTATTCACTAATGAAATAGCATTTGCCCCACTCTAGAGACATCACCACAGAGCAGAGAATTCTTACCACTTCATAAATATTCTGTTAACAACCAAATTATTACTTATGTAAGACACTTAATCACAAAACAGAACATTAATCAACTAAATTCATTTTTGTTAAAGCAGCAAAACAAACTAGTCTTTTCAGTTTGTGAACCATGATGAAGGAGACAATGATGACTAATAGTATAAATAAAAGTATTGGCTTTTTTTCTCTTGGGATTCGGGAAGGATCCTGTCCAAATTATGGCTTTAAATTAAAGACATTTGGAGGTCTCAAGTCCCAGTTCCCTTCTGGGTATTCATCTAAATCCCTTAACCACCACATATTTCAGAAAAACTTGGCATTCTCCATACAGAAAAGCCCAGGATTGACCTAGCTGGCCTAGAATTACCAAAGAGAGTTGTTTCATCAGTTCAAATGAGGAAAAAGAAAACCCACTAAAAAAGAAAAAAAAAACCCCAAACTCAAACTGAGCACAACACAAATATCTACAAAAGAATTTGCATGTATCAGGCACAAGCAAAGACAAAGGAGGTCGAATTTTCAGTATTTTATAACTATGGTTTTGAGCTGAATTTAAAAAGCATATGCATTTTCCAAAATAAGCAGAGCAACCCCTGGTAAAGCTGGCAATGACTTCCTTCGTGCTTCTTTCCACTTTGAGTGCGAAATATCCAACCATGACAGCAGACACAATCTCACCTCCCTTCTTTTTCTTAAGTAAAGCTTGCTATACAACCCATGATGAAAGATATTATGCTTACAATACCTGTCCTGAAGAAATATAAATAACTGCAATGTAAGGCAGGACATTCTCAAGCACAGTTTAATACCCACACCACCAGCCATGGTGTCAGCAGAAGTCTTGCTAGCTCACAACAACATTAACCTCTCCTATACTTCCTATTACAACTTTAACCCCATATCCACACCCCACAGACATTTATCTTCCACAAGAACTGGATCACAGCCAAGTTCCTCTGCTCAGACAACCCCATTTGCTCCAGCCTCCCCTCACCTGTGGGAGTTTTGCTCTCCATTTCCATCCCAAAGAAAGAAAATACAGGCAACATCAGTTACAAAGGAGCATGCTAATGGCTCAATTAGACACATAAAACCACCTACTTGGAGGTATTACTCCTACCTGCTGTTCGTGCTTTTTTCTAGAGAGCTAGAAACGGCCCCTATGAATGACTTTGAAGTACTTCCTACCATTGTGAGGCAACCCCAACACATTGGTAAATCCCTAAGATATAAAGTGTTAAGTAATGGGCAAAGACTTAGGAAAAAAAGAATCAAAGAAAGTGGAGAAAGAAATCATAGGAACAGGAAAGTAGAATGAAGGATAAAGACAGGAAGGTGGAAGCTACAAAAACTGAAAATAACCCTTTAGAGAAAATTACAAGTGCGCTTCTTAATCTTACATTATTTCACAGAATCACAGAATCACAGAAGACCAGAGATTGGAAGGGACCTCGAAAGATCATCTAGTTCAATCCTCCTGCAACATATGATTCTAAACCCATAGTCTATTTCAGTTATTCATGCAGACATGATACTAAGAGAGAAACAGAAACTGCCTTCTGCAAAAAGTTTTCTTTAAACTTTCTAATTATCTTTTTCCTGAGCTCAGATAAAGAATCTTTGGAAGTAGCCAGATCTGAACTCTGTCTTTCCAGTTGATTAACCACATTCTCTGCTACAGTATGTGAACATATCTTACCAGAAATTTAAGTTACAGAAAGGGAAACTGCTTTAAGAACAAGCCACAGAAGCAGATATTGGACATATTGCAGGAGTTTATGCAGAGGTAAGTTTAGTTCCTACAGATCGTAATATGAAGGCTCCTATCCTGCATTGACTTAAAGCATGAAGCTGAGGCACAACCAGGAAAGGTGGTAGTTTGAGGGGGAACTGTGTCACAAGACATACTTATAGGAAAAATATGAAAAAGCTAGAGTGGTGAATGCCAACTCATTGGAAAACTACAACGAGAGTCAGCTCAGCATTTAACCAATGTGAAGGAATTTCACAAGTTTCAGTGCTATGGACACCCTCTTAACTGAACTCCAGAGGCAATACCAAGGGGTTAGGTGTAGCAAACATTCTGAAGTTGGCAAATTAAACAAAATGACAGCAAAAAATGATATAGAGTGGGTCGGAATAAATTGAGTGAGGACAAAACGTAAAGTTTTGTCTTAAACCATTGCCCTGGTACTAAACATGGACTTGGCAACAATCCTCCATGAAAGATCTGGAGTAGATCAGAAACTGAACAATGATGTCTTGCCACAAAGCTGTCAGACATCACTCTGGGAAATAAAAGCTATGTCATCTGCTAAATGTATGAAATAATCTTCTGTCTTTAGCCACTGCTGGTGCAGCCTGAGCTGGAATACACCAGCTTTGGTTATCACACTTCATGAATGATATTTTGGAACAAGTCCAGTGGAGAGGAGATTCAAAAAATATAGTGTAAGAAGAAAGGTTGAGAAAACAAGAGGTAGAAGGGTCTGTCCAAGGAGAGATGTAGTATCTTGCCTGAGGCACTTGAAGATTTCTGTAGCAAATTGTCATACTCTGACTTACGATTCCAAGCTGAGATTTTGCAGGTCTGCAAGCATACACAAAGTGGTTGGAGCTTCTTGTTTTGGTAATCCAGCTCCTCCTTCACTTCACTTTTTGCCTCTTCAGAGAGGACTCACATGGCACTGTATTGAACACAGCAGCCATCTTGCCTTGGGAACATGGTAAATAGAGAGAGTGGTAGCTTAAAGATCAGCAGAAGGAAGGTTTCATCTCAACTCCATGGTTCACTGAAATGGAGAGAGTTCTCCCCTCATTCGTCACCATAGGAATCAGCATGCTTGGAAGCACATGGAACAGAGAACTGGACTTTAAAACACCCGCTGATGCCTGGCAATGTCTGCATTGGCTGAATAGACTCCACATGTCCACAGGGAGCAAGAACTGCTGGAAGTCTCTTTCCCTTGAAGGGTTAGGGATTGCAATTTGGCCCAGTTATGTAAGAACATGTGATAAATCTCTATATGCCTTTGTACGGAGTTTCTATGTGGGATGGATAAAATGTGTCTTGTTTTTCTCTGCAATTCATAAGTGGTTTTTTTCTGAACCCTCTTTGTTTAGTTTTTGTTATGGCCCGTTACCATATTAACTAAGTTAATGCATCAAGTTGCATCAGGGGAGGTTTAGATTTGATGTTAGAAGGAAGTTCTTTACTGAGAGGGTGGTTCGGTACTGGAACAGATTGCCCATGGAGGTAGTGGTGTCACCATCCCTGGAGGTGTTTAAGGAACGAGTGGACGCGACGCTTAGGGATATGGTCTAGCAGTTAGATAATAGGATAAAGGACCCTGGAGGTCCTTTCCAGCCATGATGATTCTGTGATTCTGTGATTCCGTAATTGGCTAATTTCATCTCAGGATCAATCCTGTGATGAACATCTGCAAGGAAACTATCTAATGTATTAGAAGTGTTAGTTTCAAAGTTAGATTAGTTGTTTCAGAAGTCAAAAAAGAAAAATTACAACTACAAGGGGTAGAAGACTAAACTGGTCAAGGAAGTAATACACTTAAACTACAACCTAGTGTAAATAAACATTGAGCCTGTGTGCTTGCCTGTGGAAGTCACTGAACCTCTTCTCCTGTCACCTCTTGAGAGTAGCGTATGCCAGCTACAGGTATTTCTGCACTGAAAAACAGATAATTCAACCTCTCAAGTTCAGTTTCTTCCCTAACCACATATTGAACTTCACGAAAAACATAACAGACATAAAGACACCAAAGAATACCTATGGAGACTAGCTCCACAGTTACTGACGTTTGATTTTGATCTGTTTATTTCTAGTAATGATAAATCACACGCCAATGGCCATCACAAACATAGATGACATTTGAAGTGTTTCACTGGTCACTTTCCTGTCTGCAGGAAGAATTTGCTACATCTGGTTGACTCTGTGGTTTCACAATGAACAAGTACTTTCTAATAATTACCTCTGTGGACACAGTGACCATTCGGTAAATGTAAGGTAACATTTTCCACTTTTTGCAGTTTTTAAAATGTGCTGTAAATTGATACTGTTGATCTTTGCAGTCTTCTCCTGGGTAAACACATCCTACTCGAGTTCCAAAACCAAAACTTTAAATTTGGCTTTAAGAATACAAACCAGAACACCTCCTGACCATCTGCTCTTCCTAGCTCTACAAGCTCTTGAATTTTGACTGGCACAGTCCCATTCAAGCACTTACTACACTTGATATATATTTAAAAAACACATTGACAAAAGATGCACATTTATCTCAAAAGCAACATTATCCAGAAACAATTGAGACATATTTTGTTTCGTGTTTTTTAGCTGTGGGGTGGGGTTTTCTTCTTGTTGCTTTGAAAACCTCAGTATCATGAACTTTGGAACTGATTTCTGAATCGTATTTCTACACTGATATAGAGAAAAGATAAGTGTGACATTAGCTTTAGAAGAACCAGATAAATTACTATTTACAATCTCAGGTGCAAAACTGAGTGTTAAAAAAGATACCTTCTAAATATATTTTTTAACTACTGCTTCTGGTCTGGCTGAAAGTACTTTAAAAAAATAACAATTTTGTCACCTTAAATTGCTTCTAGGCAGAGCTAGGGAACACAGTTTTTTTGAAAATTAAAACAGAGCAGACACATTTTCCTTAAGTATCTCTGGTTCAAATCCTGTTTAACCTTCCAATTTTATCTACATAACAGCATTTTCCCCTTTGTAAGGGATTCTGGTTCATCATGACCAAAGTTGCCATTAATTTTCACTATAACTACAATTTTTAAAATAATTTCTAACATTTAAGCTCATCCTTCAACTACTGAGTTCCTAGGGTACCACAAATTATTTTTATTTCCCATTCCTTCATAAAGTAATTTCTTTTGTGAACCTAATTCTCTGGTTTCTGTCACATAGGCTCCTCCCCTTTTTACTTCTCTATTTTATGAAATATTCTTACCTACTAAAATACAGTACCAAACTCACTGGAATCCTAAATTTCAGCTTAAATAGCAACTTCTGGTGATTCAACTGCACAAACACAGTGATAAATGACAAAGTACATTTGTGGTGAGAATGACTACCCAAAATTAATTAACTACTTGCAGACTAGACTTTCAAAGCAGATGAGATTTTTCTTGTATAAACTGCAAGTTCAGCTTCACTCTTCAGAACCCAAATCTAAGACAGCAATCAGCTAGAATGATATAGTGAAATTTGTGGCTCACACCATTATGCTATTATATCACATATCACATTTTCTATCGCCTACAGCACAGTCCCACAGCCACTTAAGCTACTCTGAGCTAAGGCTGCCATGTGGTTCCACCATCACTCCTATTCCTGCAGCCTGGCCTGTTCTCAGCACTCGCACTGGTGCTCCTGGGGACAGAAGGTAAGCCAGTTCTGATAGCTCAGCCATTACTGGGATTTTGCAAGGTTAATTTTTGTCCAGTCATCTGTTTGGTACACAGCTTGGGTAGTTTCATGTTACTCAACAATTACAGCTCAGGGTAGGTACACTTCAAGCTAACTTTTTATGAAGAGAAATGCTTCTGCAATGTATCAGCAAAATGTGAAAGCAAACACACATTTAGAGTCACAATAAAACTATTACTCTCTGAAATAAAAGAGTATGAGATACTATTTTTGGGTTATGTATCTAAAACCTGTTCATATTGCCTTTATTTACCTTTATATGCTTTTAGTTCTTAATAAGAGATAAAGTTTACTACCTACAGAAGCATCACTCCCCCACTATTAGCTGTAGTGTTGGGGGAGCTTCCATAGCACAGTTCTACACAGCCACAGTAAAACTGTTTGCTAACTTATCTCCCGGCACACACATTCTCTCATCTCTGCCTTCTCTTTACATTGTGTAACTTAAAACTTTTCCATGATCAACTCTGCAGAAAGTTTTATCTATCATTAGACCCTCTTAACATTTTCAAGCAGTTTTGTTTATTATTGGTTCATACCACAGATTCACAGACCCGATTTTAAAGTAAATCAGCTGTTACAGTTCTGGGCTGTCAAGTAACACCATTCTTCATTTGTTTGGTGAGAATGGGCAGGGGAAGTTGGTCGTTATCTTTTTGTCAATTTCCAACTGGGTCCATTCAGCAAAAGTTTTGAGACACTCAGAAGAAATTGAAGAAACACTTCAATTTCTCAATTTCTCACGCAAATCCAGACAAATCTTACAAACTTTTCTAGAACCATTTTTTTTTATTTTTGGAGACATCTTATTTTTCTAGTACCAGGCCTTCATTCATTCTACACACAAAAGAACAAACCGCTGAGGCCCTAGATCACCTACATCTGATCTAAGGCAGCACTGCTGTCACTCAGACCATCTGTCCCTTAACACGCAGCAACTTCTGCTAGCACTGGTGTTTGATCCTACATTTAATTTTGTTGTAGCCATCTCACATTGGACTTAACTTTACCAATAACTGATTCATATTTCTTTATATACCTGTACCATCTTTTACCATTGTTTTTATTTGAATGATGTCTGGACATGTGCAAGGAAAAATGTAAAACAGATAGAGCTTATTAAGGATCTTAGAAGTAAAAGATTAATGTCTTACAAATAGAAATGGTCAAAAGGAGTAATTTCAAGACCTTGCTATCTTGAAACTTGGCTCAAATGCCTGAGCTCTGCTCTGTGTTAGCCTACTCCTAAGATTTTTCTGTTAAGGTTATCTCTGTCCTCAAAGTTTGCTCTTAAAAAAAATCTGCTGCGTCTCCTTTACAGCCAAGTCAGACGTACGAGTTCCATCTACTCTACTATAGACAGGGAAGAAAGAAATCAGGTTTGCTTGTGCAGGAGCCTGACAGTCTCATTAAGCTTGCATTAGGAAGAGTTCTGAAATTCCTGTTTTAGATTTATGTGCAACGAACTTATTTTTATTTACAGTTCATATAATACTAGTACAAATTAAATTATTTACAACCATATTTTAACACCTTTTTTTCTAAAGAAACAGGAATAAAATTCTTCCTGTCTTTTGATGTACATTTTCTGTCCTCTGTCTACTCTTTATGTGAATATGTGACCGCACTATCCCTTTGATAAGGAACTAGTCCATTGGTAGTTTGATTTATGACTAACTAGACAGCTGTGTCTGTTGTTTTTAAAAGTATGACTTCACAGTTTTAACAGAACTGCAACAGAATTTATACTTTCTGTACACAAGCAGTCAAGTCATTCTACTCATATACACAGTACCATGAAAAATTTCCTTACTAAAAATAAGGAAAATAATTTGTAGAAGTCTCTTTGTAATACTTACCAAATTAACTGTTAAATGTACAGCCTAGAACACTGTTGATGAGGGCAGGGGTACTTATGTGGAGTTACAGAATTAAATGTTTGTGCTGTTCGTATAAAAGAAAAGTGTCCACACAGAACAAATAGAATGCAGTTCAGTAGAGGTTTCACAGATATGACAACACACACACAGGAGTTTTTTTTGTTCAGAAGAAAGATTCTTAAACATGCATTTCACCTCTGCTCACATTGTCTTTTACTCCTGCAAACACTTTCTTTCTTTCTCTGTGATTATTTTCCAGCAGAGTTAGTTTGTTGATTTAACTAAATGAGGAGCTTCAGGTGCCTATGAGACCGCATCCCCATAGCACAACTTACAGCAGATGACAGTCAACACTGATCTGGACCCAGAGCAAACAGGAATATAAGATCATGTTCTTTCTTCACATACCTCCTATTAAATTGGCAGTATACTAATCAGTAATAGCCATCCTCTTACATCAGCTATGCATACTTCACCAACCCTACTTCACCACCACAGACAGGCATGCATTGAGACCATTCATATAGCAAAACCAGAAAACATCAATACAAAGTGCAGACAACAGTATAGCCTCTTCATCTCATGAAGCAGTGCACACTATTGACACAAGTGCACAGCTCGTGCAGACACATACTGAGCTAGTTTTAAACCAGCTCAGAAGCATGGAACTCTCTATAGGATGCCCACGCTGCTTCTTCACCAGACTTTGCAAACTGCTCAAGAGTAGTGTTCTCACCCTCTGAGCTAGCTAAGCCTAAATTTGGTGGAATACATAAACAAACCTTAATAGAAAGCCACACTTTGCACAGAAAACATAGTGACAGATGCTGTAAATTAGATGCAATAAGTAACATGTCTTCCCTCTGAGTAACCACACAACAAAATACAGAACCATCTACAGAGAGCTTTGTGTGTAAAAACCAGAGGAAGATTGCTTAATATTTTTATTTTGCCTGCAATGTTCAAAATAACACAAAGAGGTTCTTTACAATCAATTCTCTCAATGAAAAGTATGATTAAATCTTCAGATGCTGATTGCTTCTATATGACATTTTTATTCAATGTAAACTTTGAATTTAAGAACCTGAAGAGAAGATATTAAGAAGACTGACTCTACAAGACTTCTATACAGAAATTTCTCATACTTATCGAATGAAACTCAGTACTTATTACCATTATTTCTTTTTATATTTCATTCTCATTTGCTATAGGACCAGTCTTTTTATTTCTCTAATTAGTGGTCACATATATTTTTATTCCAGTTACAGACTACGAAGCATTCACACCTAACATTCAGTTAAAGAATTAAAAGAACAACTCCTGTTCACAGGAGAAAACTGCAGTACCATTACAAACACTTAAGGTAATCAAGACACTCAAGAGGAAAAAAAACATTCAGTGGTAACCCTTGACCCATTGATAAACTTCACCACTAAACTACTTAATGATTTCATTAATTCTAGAAAGGGTTTGATTAAGGTTTGACCTAAGAATAGTTAATATAGTCAATGTCACTTGTTAAAGACTATCTGAAGATTTCTTGCTTTCAAAGCTGTACTGACTTTTACCACGCGACCTACGTAAAATTCCAGAGCTGAATCTTATTTGAAGTCAGGAGCTATAGCTAAATCTCATGCAACTTTAAAGATTCAAGCATTTTGCCACTCTTCGTAGTTAGGCTTTTAAAGGCACTCAGAAGTAATTTGTACTTCTATTCATTTCTCCACTAACTCTGTAAGAAATAAGCAGGGTTTCCTTTACAACATTAGGTACAAGTTTACAAACTTCAGGGATTGCAAAGTTAGAGCATAAACATTATACTTCCATTCCCAGATATCCTATTGACAGCATTTTTTAATTACTTTTTTTAAAACCTGCTGTTCTCCATACCTCACAAGTCACATGAGTATTAGCTTCAGGTTAATTTAAGTATCCTTCTGTATTTAGTGGTGAGGAGGCAGAAGTCTACAAGCCAAGGACATTGTGTATCACCATTTTCAATAAGCGACCACCCTAGTTTCTGTTGCCTTTCACTTCAGCAGTAAACTGGATGAAAAAAGAATGAAATAACATTTTGAAAAATAAACGTTTAAGTGAAGTGTAGAGAAAAAAAGACTATGTTTACCATTAAGTAACTTTAATTCAGCAAAAGAACGCCGCTTAACAATAGCAGTACACATGACTGTATTGCTGTGATTAGGACTTTCAATCTCTGGGCTGCACATTCAGTGAAGAAAATGGAACGTCGAACTTCACGCCTATCGAGGTACAATGAACCCATAGTTTTCGCAGGTAGTTGAGACGATTACCACAAGCACGTGTAGACAAAAGCATTTTTAAAAAAATTAAGTGGACCAATCTGCTTTCAGCTGTGAGCTTAGGAGTTTGTACTGAGTCCGAGAAGACTGAAACACTCTGACCGAATGTGAAATAGCCTGATAACACACAGAGGCAGAAAGAGCGGCTCCATTGCCCACAAAAGACCGCAGTCCAGCTCGAGCCCTTTTTTGAGTCAAACAACTCGGCCCTAGTCACGTCTCCATTCTCTCCACCCCGCCCATCCACCCTCCCCCGGGGATCTCCGCTCTTGACCAGACCCACCCCTGGAGCCCCGGGACGGGGTGGTCCAGGGAGGGCAGAAAGGTGAGTAGAGGCAGATGCATCAGAGGCTGCGATGGGGGCACAGGAATGAAGAGAATAAGCTTCCGGGACACCCTGCACGCCTCCCTCCCGCTGCATCCGAAAAACAGGTCCAGCTGCTGGGGAAAAGGGGTAAAAATTGGGGAGAGTAATAGAGATTCCGGCATCTTCTTTTGCATCCCGCAGCGGAGGACCGTGCTCATCTCTGAGGCCCCGTGAGGAGGCGCTGCCTCTCACCAGGGCGCTCCCACAGCCCCGCCAGCCAGAAGACCTCAGGAACCCCAAGGGAAGGATAGGGCGGCGGGGAGGCCGCGCAATTTGTTGGCAGAATCCCCTTCAAAGGGAGTAATAAATGGACTAGAAAAAACAAACGCGGCGGGAACTGACCCCAAATCTGCGAGCTATGACACGCTCGCCTCTTGTTCCCCACACCCCGGAAAACCCCCAGACCTTTAGCTTTCTGCTGACCCTCTCCTTCACGGTAAGGCAACAAATGGCAAGACCTAGGACCGCGGAGCTGAATAACAGGAAATATAGGCATCTGTCACCTCCCGGGGAGAGGTAAATGGATTAGCGACAGCAACAAAGGGAAGAAAAGCCCTTTCAAACGTGCAATTAATAAGTCCCCTCTAATCTGCAGCATCACTGCTTTTCCTTGAAGACATCATCGGTCCCCTCCCGCACTTCGGTGCGATTAAGTCAAAGCCAGGAAAGGCGGTGGGAGGGGGAATGCGCTGCTCGTCCCAACGAGCTCCCGGCGGGGACGGCACTGGGAACGTTTGAAAACCCGGCGTGCAAACGGTGTAGCCTGTCATCTCCTCCCCAAGGGCCCGGGCAAAACGCCCCGAGAAAGACTTTGTAAGTGAGGTTTATCTCCTGCGGCGTGAGAGAGAACAATTTTCCAGAGAGTGGTTTCACGAAAGATCAAAGTCCTGAACCGGGCAGCGGCTCCCACCTCCCCGATGCGTTTCACATCCCAAGTAAAACGAAAACGTTAAACTTCCCCATTTCTCCTCTGAAAAGATCCACACATCACAGGCGTGCGTGGAAAAAAGAAAAAGGGGGGGGGCGGCTAAAGCTCATGCGGCTTCTTTTACAGGAACACTGTAATTCTTACACCATCGCGGCTCTCCAACCCTACACGTTCCCTAAATTCCTATAAATCACGGCGCCCGCCTCGGAGATGCCGGACAAACTGGCAACTGTTCAGCAGCCTCACGGCCCCTGCCACGACGCGAGGTCAAATGTTAATAAGGGCAATTTATTATCTTAGAAAACAATGGCGGAGCTCGCTGAACCGAGTATTTCCTGAGCCCCAAGGCTGACCATCTCCATCCCTGAGTGTCTTCCAGGTACACTTCGGAAACGGGATATTATGAAGCCCAAAAACACACAGGAAAAGACCCCGCGGAGCCCACATCAGCGGCAAGCACGGCGGCTGACCCCTTGCCCACTCAACTTCAATCTTTTCCCCCAGTTCCTTCTAGTTCCCGCTGAGATTCTGGCAACAGTCAACGGCCCAAATAATAATACGTTATTATAACCACTCCGAGGGGAGGACTGGAGGGCGGGCGGAGTAGTGAAGGAGGAGACTCCTTTCCTAGTTATCCACTCTTGGCATTAACAAAACCCCAAACTTTTCCTTTGTTTTCTCCGGCTTTCCCCCTCCCCCCAGCAGTCACCGGCCAGCCTCGGTGCGCTGAACAGGCCAGGAAGAAGCACAAAGTCCCCGAAGCCCGAGACGGGCAGCGGCTCCGGGATGCGCTCGAAGGAGTTCTAGCAAGCCCTCCTCGCCGTAGTCACTGGTGCTCGCGTCTCCTGCCCATCCCCCTCCCCTCGTAAAAAAAAAGTAAAAAAAAAAAAAAAAGGAAAAGGAAAAAGAAAGGCAACATCAGGTTTCCATTTTTTTTTAAAAAAAAAAAAGCCCAAACGAAAAAAAACAAAACACCAAACCAAACTCAAAGGAGAGTAAAAGTTAAAGTAACTATTTAACAACCTACCGCCTTCTTCTGCCAAGAAGTACCCTAAAAACCCTAATAAAACGAAAAAACAAACGAAAGGAGCGAAGACTCTAAATTAACATTCACCACGAACTACATCTGCCAACAAGAACAGAAAAAAGAATTTAAAAAAAAAGGAGGACTTTAGGTTAGTACCTAAAGTAACTAGCACCAACCAGCAACGGGGGATGCTGACGGCTCAGAGGTCCCAATAAGCAATATGTGCTATAGCAAGACTCGCAGATTTTCCTGCCTTCCCAAATCCCCGTCCCGAAAAGCAGCTCCTACACCACCACCCTCCATTCCCTTCCCTCTACCCCACCCCACCCCCACCCCACATCTCGCTCTGATCTGGATCCTGTTCCCTACCTACGACTCGCAGGCGGAGGAGCGATGCGGTCGCCAGAAGGGCCAGGAGCCGCCCCGCCGCTCCCATTCTGGCCGGAGCTGGGTCCGCCGCCGGTGCCAGGGAACTCGGCGATGCCGCAGAGTTGTCCCGATCTCCTTAGGGCCGGTGCTCTGCTCCCGCCAACGGACCGTCCCCGACTGGAGGCGGGGGAAGCCGCGCTCCCGTCCCCTCCTCCTCCTTCCCCGCCTTCCCAAGCATCCCAACGTCACCCAGGACGAACCCGGCCAGGGGAGGGACCCGGGCAGGGGAGGGACCCGACAGGGCACGGACCGTCCCTGCGCTCCGGCCCCCTCTGCCGGGGGGCAGAGGCAGGGGGGTTCTCCACGACCCCCATGAGCTAACAGCGGTCGAAGACCCCTCTGAAAGGCAAGTCCTGTCCCCAGAAGCCTCAGCAGCCTTTCAGCTTCCTCAGGAAGAATCCCCCATCAAAATCAAGCGGGCTGTGGGGCCAAACCCGCTCCTGATTCTTTCCTTTGCCTCCTTCACGGCATGAAGTGATCTAAAATAGTTAATTCTGCCTCGAAAACGTCCAGGGGTGTTAGCCTTCCAGTACGTACTCCGAGAGGCAAGGACGGACAACCACTGCGGTGCTCCTCCACGCGTTCTGCCGCCTGTCTCTTGCTAGGGTCTTAAAAGTAAATTTTACTTTCTGTCTTTAACAGAAAAGTATTCTGCTCCTAGTAAAGCTTCAAAACGTTTCAAAACTAATTACGACCAGAAGCAAAGGTATTCTGAGTAATATGTAAATATGCTTCCCAACATAATTTTTCGTTTCTATGTATTTTAATTTTTTTGGCATGTCAAAGAAATCAGTACTCTGAGATAATGCAGAACCCAGAGGGGGTGTCTGTTAACTACATCGTATAAATTCCAAGAACACAGTAAGACCTGTATATCTGGTATATTTTTTAAGTTACAGTTTAACAGCAAATTTAAGCAGATATCTTTTCTATAAACACACCACTCATATTGTTTTAGACTTCTTTTCTAAACATCTGATGCTGAGTGAAGTTGAATACATACATAAATTCTTTCCCAAACCAAGCTTTGAATTCACAATTGTTTCAGATAAATTACTTTTCCATTAAATTTACTTTGTATTGCAAACAAAGGCAAATGCTACAACATATTACTTCCTACTTTTGCACCCCATTTCTTTCCTTTCAGGTCTCAAATTCCATCTGGAAAATTCTTCTGGCACCCAAGGATGACAAAGGGAGGTCCTGATCCCTCTTTGGTAGGAATGTAGGACTGACTGAATTCAGCCCCTTGCCATCACAACAACACATTTTAGAATCCCTTTCATAAACATATGAAACAATGTAAAATTCGTGAGGATTTTTAAATAGACTCCTCTCTTTAGATTAAAAGCTGCTCCAGACTTTGTCTCTTTGATGGTTAGAAATCTACTCTTCTTTTCCATCCTATATGTTCTCATCACCAGGTGATATTTTTTAGGTTTTGTGCCACTATTAGCCTTTCACGCAAATGGATTTCGACTTCTCCTCTATGTTTTACAAAATTAGTAGAATCATGTCTCAGCCTTTATTTTTAAGGTTATGTTATACTTTAAAAAACCCTACATTTTTACTTGTCCTCAGAAACTATCAGTTCTGCCTTTCCTAATCATTCTAATGCTTTTTTCTGCCATTGTGCCTAGGCCCCCATCTCCCTATATTTTTGCCAGTCTAATTTAACATTTCTGAAGTGAGTGAAATGACACTGGCATAGTACTGGAGATGCTTTTTCTAACAGAACAATTCTAGTAACTTTTCTGTGCTGAAATGACTAACCAATATGTCTAATCATTGCAGTATCTTTTCAGTTACAATATTCTCTGTTAGAAAATCTCTTTCTTTACAGTTTCCAGTATCTATCTAACAGCAGAGATCTGCATCAAAATTATATTTGCTTGGCATCACAAATTCCTGTGCCTCTTTTTTGTTTTTATCTCGAGTCAGCAAGACCAGTTCTTTCTGTAAGCTAGCCATGTGTAAGCTCCATCTTTTGTCAAAAACACTTC
>JAOXOE010081072.1:4712-27535 GCA_028565055.1 Phoeniculus purpureus
TATTACAGTTACTAGAGATATCGAATCAGGCTACTACTAAAAATTTAGAAACACAGATGCAGAAATGACTCTACCTTAAAGACCTGATCACAGTATCACAGCGTTGTAAACGTTGGAACAGACCTCTGATAATCATCTAGTCAAACTTCCCTGCAGAACAGGTTCTCTTCGAGCAGATCCTGCAGGAACACATCCTGCAGGATGTGTGGTTTTTGAATGTGTCCAGAGATGGAGACTCCACAGTGTCTCTGGACAGGCTGTTCCAGTGCTCTGACACACTCAAAGTAAAATAGTTTCTACTTCTGTTTAGGTTAAACATATGTAGAATTTTCTACTTATGTTCAGGTTATGCTTAGGTTAAACTTGTAATCCAGTCTATGTTGATTATCCCTTGTCTCATTTATCATCAGTGTATCAAAGATTTTATTTCAGGCTAAACTGAAAATAAAAGATTTTCTCTTGTGCAATTTTCACATGTGAAAGATTTAGCGCAACTAAGTGGAGCGTTGCAGCGCAGCTGAGCTAAAGCAGTATCGTCATACCCATGCTGGATATGAAAAAGGGACAAATGTTTAAAGGATCCAACAATCCCAGATTTCTGGAGTGTCATGTGGTCTGTGGGAATTTGATCCAAATACACAGTGGTGTATTTCCATTGCTTGTAATACGCTCTAGTTTCAGCTTTCACTGAGCATCTTAAAAATATTTGAAATCCTGCACTAATGTGAATACACAGTTAAAATTCTTTCTCTTACCTGTTAAAGTCTGCAGCTGTTCTACATTTTTCTTTTTCTGAAGACTGGGAAGATTTTTTTTCATGTTTTCAAATCAATTTTGTATATGAACTATAAAAATTTTAAGAAACCCTGCTTCTGCATGTGTGCAGTAAGTGACCTAGTTCATTGTAAAAATAGGTTAAATTAGCCCTCATAAAAAAATCTCACAGAATATCTTTTAGTCTGTGTCCTTTTCTATTTCATAAAGTGTCTATCTCTTCATGCTTAAAAAGCTGGTGCTGTTCTGCTTAGCTTTGATCAAGACACGCTCCTTCAGATCATGACAGTCTTAATTACATACAGAAATACATTAACAAGGTTGGCTTTATTTGCTTGAAATATTTAGTATCTTATAGTATATAATTGATCTAGGGTTTTAAATATTAATTTACTGAAAAAATTATCAGCTTATGGAAAAATTCTATATTTTATTTTTCACATCTGTGTATCAGCATTCTGAGACAACTACTTTATGTTCAGAAATTACATATGCACTGTGACAAGCTCAGCTCACAAGTCTTGGCTGCTCCATGTGACTTTTTATTACAAGCAACTTGATAAGTTCATGCTGATTGTATTCTTGGTTGCTTTTACTGACTATTCAACCATTGTTACGGCTAAGACTTGCTGCAGAGTTTTTATTAAAGACACACTGCATTATTTATTCTATTTTTAGGAAAGCTGTTAATGGCATGGGGTAAGGACTTGTGTGCTTATGGAAACACATGACTGGCCCAGAGCTTTCTGAGCTGTATCAAAAACCATAATAATAATTACTAGGTTTTACTAGCACAGATTTTAGCACAGGTATAGCTCTGTCTGTGTGGTCCAATGCCATGCACGAGATGCAAAACACTGTATTGGTTACATAGAATCATATAATCATATATATGTTGATCTGGAAGGGACCTTTAAAGACCATCTATTCAACCCCCCTTCAGTGAACAGGCCTATCTTTAATTAGGTCATATTGCTCAGAGTCCCATCAAGCCTGATCCTGAATGACCCCAAGGATGGAACTTCTACCACCTCTCTGGGCGACCAGTTGCAATGCTTACAGATTTGCTGTAAAATGTTGTTCCTATTTGAATACACAAAGTTCATGAGCAACAGCTCATGTGATTATTTCTGCAGAAGTCCTACTTTCTGAATAAATAGTAGTGCTCATGTTGGTCCTCTGTCTTCAAGGGCATTTCAGCTCTCAATTGTATCGAGCTTTGCATGGACAAGTAGAGGAGTTACAGCTCACAAGGCTGCTCTTTTTGGTCTAAGCAGTCAGCTCAATTAATGGAATATGTGTTTGTGGAGGATGTGGCTCTTGACCAGAGCCATTCACTGCAACTGAGTAAGAGCCCTAGTTCTGCCCCAGAACAACAGAAGTCACAAGCAGGGAAACTGGTCTGTGTGGGATATTTTCCAACAGAAGGGGCAAAGGACAGTTTAATTTTCTTTGACATAGAGAAACCGTACACAGGAGATTAGAATTAATTGTATGCCCACATGAAAAACAAAGAAATGCTGACAAACATCAGCTTGTTTCCTTGTCTTTCTGCTGGGTAGAATACAACCATTAGGTATTTTTTTGCAATTTCAGTACAAAGGTTGTGTTTGCCCACTTCGCTCAACACTAATTTCCTTATTATCGTTATTATCTCATTTATACTGTGATAACGCCCAGAGGCCTCAGCGATACTTAGGACCTATTTTCCTATGTATAGCACAAATAAATAAGGAAGGAATAAAGACTTTGCTTAGAGGCGCACACAGTTTTCGGGGTCTAAATTTAATTTTCCTCAGTTCACAAACAACTGGGGACACATATATTGTCATAATGAATGAAAGGAAAGCTGAAGATCCGTTTTCATTATCGTATTCAGGCAATACTTCTGTAAAAGGATATAGCAAGGGATTCTGAGAATCGTATTTTCTCCATGGTTTAGTAGGTAGCTTTCCACCCGCATAATACATAACAAGTCTATTGATGTACACAATGAACTCCAATCTTCCTGTCATCAGACCAATATGTCAAGCAAACTAACTATATGTACCTGCATTTCAGTCCTCTTCAGGTGTCTTTTTTTGCCCATGTGCTTGCTGAGGATGCTCAAAGATCTGGGTGTTTCACTTCATCTGCAGTGTCATTGACCCACAGCAGACAAAAAATGTGCCAGCTGGTGAAAACAGTTGGTTTTGCAGTGGGTCAGTTGCACCAACAGCATACATAACAGATATGAAACAGCTTTATTTTATGCTTGGCATATTTTAAGGTTTTGTTAATTTCAGTGACAACGCTGAAACATTCCAGGACACGACCATGCTAAAACAGTGGTAGGATTTATTGTTAAATGTAGTTTTACTGAAGAAATTATGACTCATTAGGGAGAAATTAGCTTTCTTGCAGATGTTCCTTAGAGGCTAACTTTGGAGATGGGCTTTTTGTTATTTTAAATGGAAGTTTAAGAACAAGAAGGAGCTTCATAACTACTCTTTTTTTTGTTGTTTTCTCCTTTTAGTTTGAGGTAGAGTTGTAGAGGTTGAGATTTTTTGCATTACGTGAAGTGCTTCTGGCATTAAGCTATTAGGAAGACCTAGGTTAGTTTACCCACTAGGACCTGGTAAACGAGTGCAGATATAAAGACTCTGTCAATTGTGTCAATGCTGAAGGCTGTACCACACAGATTGTGAAAAATTAGGGGAAGGCAGGAAATAATTTATTTTTTCTAACGACTTATTTCCCATTTACAACTTGTACCTGTTTCAGCTGAAAATGTTTTGTCTTTTCCCTGCTGGCTGTCTCTCTTTTTTATTTGACAGATATTCAACACTGGAGGCCTTAAGTTCTGATGAGTATTATTAACAGCAACCATTACTGTCCCCTGGGGATTAATTTTACTTTGTGTGCGTGTATTTCCACAATAGATTCAAGATGCTGGAATGCAGATATATTTCTACTAAGAAAATATAGTTTAGACAGGTTGATTCATTTAGCTACCCAGCAGGATCTGATTGCTTTTCTAAAGTTAATTCCCAGTGAGATTTTTCCCAACAGAAGTATGTGACAGTAGCTATTGCTATGAATGAAAATAAATCTTTTCTCACAAAGAAATTGGTGAAAAGTTAACTTTTTTCATATTTTTTCTATAATACTAGTTTATGAAGTCACTAAAAGTGAGATATAACTTCAAATGGACATGCCCAAGATATTGTTCGTGCCATGCCCTGTTTGAATGTCCACGTGTGTTCTGAGGAAATGAAGAGGTTTTTTTTTCCCTTATTCAGAGGCAAGCTGGTTTTTTGTTTATGTCTGGTTTTTGGAGGTGGTTTGATTGCAGCTGACCAATCAAAAAGAACTCTTTGTCTTCAAGCTCTCTTCCAGCTGTGTGTGAACTCCAGTGGAATTCTGAAACGATAAAACAACACACTATGTGTGTTGCAGACATGCTAATAACAAGCTCTTCTTTTGTTGTAGACTTTTCAAGCAGCACATATGGAACAGCTATGACAAGTATATGCTTTAACCAGTGGTGGTATTTACATGGTCTTTGAGGCTCTCAGAATAAAAGTGTTCAATAGTACACACTCTCAATAAGGACTCAAGTGCAGATTAAAGTTCGCTATGCATTTGTGTACTGCATCTAGGCAAAATTCAATCCAATTATATTGCAGTGGTAGCTTTGATGACAGATTCTGCAGCAAATATTTGTTATGTAGAAATTGAGAGGCTTAAAGTGATAAAAGTAATTTCAGCAGAAGAATTTCATGTAGTTCAGCTCAACAATGCTCACAGTGCAAAGGGTGTAAAAGCAAGCAGGGAAGCCTTTCTTGCAGCATACTCCTCTGTGTCTCACTCAGTCTTTCAGTTGTTAAAATGTTCCTGGATTGAAAAGGATGTGGTGTGTGGGACACTTCTTTCACTTTCTGTCCTGACACTTGAAGGAGAGAATGTCATGGACAAAGTCCAGTTCAGTGTCAAAGAACAATCTTTAGGACACAGTGGTATGAAAGGCCAATTTGGATCCCTTTTTTAATTTGATGCTTTTGTCTTAGGTGATGTGTAGCTTATATGGACAGAGTAAGTGGTCTGTTAAAGATACAGAGCAATTGGTTTGACAGTCAATAGAATCAGCCTGACTGAGAGACTGCAGTCTCTATCCCGCTTTCCTGGATTCCTCCCCTGCTTAAGGATTGATCTAGCACTGCTTTATTACAAAGACTCAAATAGTTTTAAAGTGTGGCTCAGAATTCTCTGCAAACAACACAACGTCCCCCATATGATACCACTAAACAACTCATAAGGTATCGCCACACAATTGTATTGGTTTAGAAATTAAGTTTTGACGACAGTTTAATCAATTTCAAATGTTCTACTTAATGATTTGCAGACAAAAGTAAAAAGTGGTTCAAGGAACAAACTGATTGGCATAATCTTGTAGTAACACTCAACTATTTGCAGAGGGTGGTAAGCTCAGGAGTAGCATACAATTTTGGAGGCAGTATGAGATTTATCTTGTTGAAATATTTTGCAATCTATGTTTGTTAATATGAATCACCCCTACTGCTATAACATGGCATAATGCAACCTTTTGTGACCATTAGCCAGGGTGCAGTGTGATCCTGAAGGGAATTGAGAGCCCAATATGCAGAGCTGACCCTCATCATAGGAATGTCTGCAGTCTACCTGGAGCCCGAATCAGGGATATCACTAGGACATTCCCATATCTGGTGACATCAGCTGACTGTAACCCACTGCTGATCTTCCAGACAGGTGGACAGAAGATGTATTGCACAGCCTGAGGGGAAGGAAGAAATATTTCAAGGCCTTAGGACATTTGGTAGAAGAGTCTGGGGCACAAATTATATTCTCCTCATTGCTTCCATTTTGGGGTGAGGACACAGGCTGGAATAGAAGGATTCTGTACGTAAATGCCTGGCTACAAGGCTGGTGTTACAGACAGGTCTTTGGGTTCTTTGGTAATGGTAATGGCTGGTTTTAAAGACACCAGATCTGACAGTTACGTATGGGAGGGGGTTATCTAAGAAGGGAGAAAGGGTTCTGGGCAGGAGTTGGCAGACCTCATTCACAGAGCTTTAAAATAGATTCAAAGTAGGGTGGGATTGGTGCTGGGTGGGCACCAGTGGGTCTTGATGAAGACCATGAGGCCTCCCACTGTCCTAGGGTGAAATCGGAGCGCTCAGCTTGCTCCCTGAAATGCCTGTACATCAATGCACTCAGCATGGGGAACAAGCAGGAGGAGTTAGAAATCTCTGTTCCATCAGGTGATTATGATCTGGTGGCAATTACAGAGACATCACGGGACAGCTCATAGGACTGAAACGTGGTCATGGACAGCTATGTCCTTTTCAGGAGAGACAGGTCAGCAAGGCATGGTGGTGGAGTTACTCTTTATGTGAGAGAGCAACTGGAATGCATTGAGTTCTGTCCAGCGGCCAATGAAGACAGAGTTGAGAGTTTCTGAGTGCGAATCAAGGGGCAGGCTGGCATGGGTGACACTGTCGTGGGTGTCTAGTATAGGCCACCAGATTAGAACAAGGAAGCTGATGAGGCCTTCTACAGGCAGCTGACATCAGTCTCACAGCTACAGGCTCTGGTTCTCATGGGGGATTTTAAGTACCCTGGTATTTGCTGGAAGACCTACTCAGCCAGCCATCCACAGTCCAGGAGGTTCCTCCAGTGCATTGGTGACAACTTCCTGATGCAAATGGTGGAGGAGCTCACTAGGAGAGGAGTGCTGCTGGATCTTGTACTCACCAACAAGAAGGGTCTGGTTGAAGCAGTGAATGTTGAGGGCAGCCTTGATTGCAGTGATCATGAGATGGTGGAGTTCAGGGTCTTGTGTGGTAGGAACAGAATACCTAGCAGAATCACAGCTCTGGACTTCAGGGGGGCCAACTTTGGCCTTTCCAAGCAATTGCGAGGGGAGATCCAATGGGACAGGGCACTGGCAGATAAAGGGGCTCAGGGTAGCTGGTTAGCATTAAAATACTACTTTTTTGAAGCACAAGAAAAGACCATTCCAACAGGAAGGGAGCCAGAAAATCTGTATGGTTTAATAGGGAGCTGCTGGGCAAACTGAAGAAGAAAAAGAAAGTCTATGGGGATGGCCACTTGGGATGATTATAATGATCTGGTGAGAGAATGTACGGATGCAACTGGAAAAGCCAAGGCCTCCTGGGAATTAAACCTTGCAAGAGAGGTCAAGGGCAACATAAAAGGCTTCTTCAACTACATTGCAGGTAAAACTAAAACAAAAGGCAATGTAGGCCCCCTGCTGAATGAGGTCAGTTCCCTGGAGATAGAGGATACAGAGAAAGCAGAGATACTGAACACTTTCTTTGCCTCTGTCTATACTTCTGGAGGCTGTTCTAATACCAAACCCCAGACTGCTGAAGCTCCAGAGGAAGTTGAGACAAGAGAGGACCCTGCCTTGGTTGATCAGGACTTGGTTAAGGATAAGTTGAGCAAACTGAATATACATAAATCAATGGGCCCTGATGGGATGCACCCACATGTGCTAAGAGAGACAATGGAAGTCATTGCTAGGCCACTCTCCATCATCTTTTTTAAGTCCTCGGGATCAGGAGAGGTGCCTGAGGACTGGAGGAGAGCATATGTCACTCCAATCTTCAAAAAAGGTAAGAAGGAGGACCCAGGTAACTGTAGAATGGTCAGCCTCACCTCCATCCCAGGAAAAGTGATGAAAAAATTTATCCATGACTCTGCCTCTAGACACATCAAGGACGGAAGGGTCGTTAGGCACAGTCAGCATGGCTTCACCAAGGGGAGGTCATGCTTGACCAACCTGATAGCCTTTGATGAGGCCATAAGCAGGTGCATAGAAGATGACAAAGCAGTGGATGTCATCTATCTTGACTTCAGTAAAGCATTAGGCATGGTGTCCCACAGAATCCTTGCAGCCAGACTGAGGCAGTGTGGTCTAGATGATTGTGTAGTGACTTGGACTGTGAACTAGCTGCAGGATAGAAGCCAGAGAGTAGTGGTCAATGGCACAGAGTGTAGTTGGAGGCCTGTACCTAGCGGAGTCCCCCAGGGGTTGGTGCTTGGACCAGTCCTGTTCAATCTATTCATTGATAACTTGGATGAAGGATTAAGGTGCACTGTCAGCAAGTTTGCTGATGACACAAAGCTGGGTGGTGTTGGCAACACCCCAGCAGACTGTGCTGCCATTCAGGAGGACCTGGACAGGCTGGAGAGCTGGGCAGAGAGAAATTTAACGAAGTATAACAAAGACAAGTGTAGAGTCTGGCATCTGGGCAAGAACAACCCCAGGTACCAGTATAGGTTGGGGACTGACCTGTTAGAGAGCACTGTAGTAGGAGAAAGGTACCTGGGGGTGCTGGTGCACAGCAGGAAGACCATGAGCCAGTGATGTGCCCTTGTGGCCAAGAAGGCCAATGGCATCCTTGTGTGGATCAGAAGAGGGGTGGTTAGCAGATAGAGAGAGGTTCTTCTCTACCTCTACTCTGCCCTGGTGAGACCATATCTGGAGTATTGTGTCCCGTTCTTGGCCCCTCTGTTCAAGGACATGGAGCTGCTGGAGGGAGTCCGGCATAGAGCAACGAGGATGATGAAGGAAGTAGAAGCCCTCTCTCTCTGATAAGGAAAGGCTGAGGGAGCAGGGTTTCTTTAGCTTGGAGAAGAGGAGAGTGAGGAGTGACCTGATTAATGTCTATAAATATGTGAAGGGTGGGTGTCAGGATAATGGATCCAGGCTCTTCTCATTGTCATCTAATGATAGGACAAGGGGCAATGGTGTAAGCTGGAACATAGGAGGTTCCACATAAATATCACAAGGAACTTCTTCGCAGTCATGGTGACGGAGTACTGGAGCAGGCTGCCCAGGGAGGTTGTCGAGTCTCCTTCTCTGGAGATGTTTAAAACCCTCCTGGGTATGTTTGTGTGTGACTGGATCTAGGTGATCCTGCTGTGGAGGGTGGATTGGACTAGATGATCTTTTGAGGTCCTTTCCAATCCCTAATGTTCGTGCTTGACCTATCAGGTTGGTCAAGCATGACTTCCCTTTGGTGAAGACATGATGACTGCCTCTAATAAGAATATCAGAGGCCTTGCAGAAGTCTAGGTTGAAGACATCTATGACTCATCACTTTTCCACTGGTACAGTCACAATAATCTTAAAAGAGAAACATTTTAACTTCATATGTCTATGTGTAAATATCCATGAAAATACAGAAAAGGCATTTTTTGTAAGAAGAAAAATTAAAAAATAACAATATACTGAGCACTAGTCTAGTGACTTTCTACATCGGTAACTATGACTTGTAAGGCATTCTGGACACGTTTAAATTTCAACTTTTGTAAAAAGAAAGGAATGGAAATGAAGAGTTGATGGGAAGAGGAAGTTAGTCAGGACTTTCACAGTGCCTGTTATTTTTTTGAGGGGCATTTTCTTTCTCTTCTCTCTCCTCTCCAACCCCTTTTCTCCCTTAAGAAATTACAGAAGCTGTGACTTTTGACTAGATATGGGGTTTTTTTCATTATAAAATTCCACTGTTTAAATAAAATTTTATAATAGTGTCAACTTTAGAAAATGGGAATTAATCTGTGTAATATAGGAATTTGTGTGTGATCACCACAGAACCCCACTAGCATGGACTCAGTAGGAGCTTGGGATGGTAAAGGAGTCTCTATTTAAAAAATAACTCCAGATGTGTTTACTCTTTACTCATAAGTTCTTCCACTTTCTTGTGTATTCCAAAGTATGTCTCATTCCTGTTCTTCATAGAATTCTTTTTTCCCGTACAGTCATTAGGGATAGGCTTATTAAAAAGTTGGTGTGTCATAAATCTCACTGACATTGTGGACTATGTGTCAGAGCCAAAGTAGGGCTTATATGTTTAACTGAAGATGGAGTTAGAATTAGTCCTATAAAAATCTCTGTCTTGGCATCATTTTTGTGTCATCCTCTCTAGCAGATGCCCTGCCAATCTTTCAGTAGCTGCCTTAACTTTGACATATCCAGATCAGGATGTTAACATTTTTACATCTCTGTATGGATTCTGAAACCATTATTTGATCACAAAGAGGCTGAAAACTGCCTGCTTTCTTTGTAAAGGCTAGGCTGAAATGCAGACAATTCACTCTCAATCACAGTTTCTCACGTTCACTTACTAGCACTGATTGTGCAATTTTTTCTGAAATCTTTAGTGTGGAATGGGCCAAAATTCTTGTTTGAATCATGGGCACTAGACTTGTTCTTTTTTTTTGTCTACAAGTCAGGTAGATGGAGTGTGAATTAATATGATTTTCAAGAAAATCTCCAGGTAAATTTATCTGAAAATGCCCTCAATCTCATAAATGCCCTTAAGTTTTTGAGATATGAGTCTCCACAGATAATAAGAAAAATATTTTCCTGAGGAAGAAGAAATCATTTGGAGAAGAATAAGTAGTCACAGGAATATGTCATCGTCAGGTAGCCATCCAGTTTTCCACATGTGGTACAACTGTCCTTCAGGCATTTAACTTTTGAAGAAAACACTTGAATGATCCTTTCTCATTCTTACTAGCTCTCTGGAAACACTTAGAAAATTTCGCTGAAGCCTGAGTCACAGAATCACAGAACAGTAGGGATTGGAGGAGAACTTGAAAAATCATCTAGTCCAACTTCCTGCCACAGCAGGATCACCTAGATCCAGTCGCACAGGAACGTATCCAGGCGGGTTTGAGTCTCTTCCAAGTCCTGGCTGTTTACTGCTGGACTTTCAACAAAAAGCTGTAATAATTTTAACATTACAATATTAAATTTAATATTTAATAATTTAATATTTAATATTTAATAATTTAAAAATTAATAATTTTTCAACAAAAATCTGTTGTGCTTTGTTCTCAGAGCTGGCATTTTTTAACCTTATTTCTGGATCATGTTTCCCCAAAGTTATCATGTAGCAGCCAGCTGCTTCTTCTCATGGCATCACAGAATGTCAAAGTCATATTCCCTGCTCTATAACTTCAGACAAAGAATTACGCAGAGAGATAAGGCTACAAGGTAGGCGGTTTTTCAGTTCTGAAGGAAAATGTCTTCTGCAGAGGCTTTGTCCCTCCAGAGTTTTGGAAAAGTATCTTCTTGCTCCTGTTTTCTCATTTCCATGAAAGATGTTGTGAAAAAGGTCTTCTTTATACTTTTTCCTATTGCTGCACTTTCTCTCACTACTCAGAGATCTGTCTGCTGTTTTTTAATTTGGGAATGCTGATGCTTTGTGTTTCCTACCTGGGAAATGGCAAACTATATGGCATTCCATGTGTGGTTGATAGTGGGCATGTGGGAATGAGCAACATCTTTGCACACAACCTTTCGTAATAGAGAAGGATGATCACTGGTGCAAGAGGTCCTTTTCTTCAAGTTTTTTCATGAATTTTAAAAACAGTGGAGAATTTTTTCCAGTCATGTAAGTAAATTTGAAAAGTTCTGATAGTATTTTGAAAATGCAGACTGAATCAAAAAGGTAGAAATCTCAGAGAATATTGTACAGCTCTGAATTTTCACATCTAGCACAAGCTACTGAGTTTTAGCCTTATTTAAAATGCTTGAATCTGAACTTTAAAAAATAGTTAAATCTCAAATTATATAAATCAATGCCATTTATAAAAATTTTGCCTCTATTATTTAAAGGTGTTTAAAAATGGTGTTTATTGCCACAGCCAAAACCTGAAAATTCCAGTGAAACTTTGTGTTTCTGCAGCTAAATTTTGTCCCTAATACCTCTTTACTGTAAAACTGAGGGATTTTATCTTCTATTGTAATGAACAAAATACAATTTAACAAATGCTTTAAAGTAATTTGAAATACAGGAAACAAAAATCAGTATCAGGTGAACAAATACAAATAAACATAGTAGATAATTTTCATAATATTAAACATTAAGTTTACACAAACTGCTCATAATTTGTCTTTCCTTAAACTTTATGCATCATATTGGTTAGCCACTGTGCCATCTTCATCTCCTTGGTTTTTTATTTTTAATCATTCAGAGACAGCACCATAAAAAAAAAAAAGTGATGAGAAAATCACAAATAAAATGTCTATTTTTTAATGATACTCCTTTTAAATAAGTAACACTTGCATGAAGTAAAACACAGCAAATAGATGGTTTTTTTGCATCTGCTGAATTGGGTACAACACATTTTCTTTCACTGTTGTAATAGAATCTACAAATATTGGCTGGTTTCATTTTGACACAATTTGTCAGGGATTTAAAAAAAATTACACTCCAAATTTTGATTTATACATAAATAACATGTAAGGATTTATGGGTACATTGAAACGCAGCTCATTATGCTGATAATTAAAGAGCGGTAATTTGTTTTAACGTGGTCAACAATGAATATTTAGCACATTTTTCCTCATTTTCTCTCTTTGAATGAAGTGCATAGCTGAATAAGCTATATTATGTTGTTTACAAAAATATTTCTGAGCACCAAGATTGATAAAAGACATCTCTGTAAGTATTGTTATATCTTTACCATATCTTGTTGCATTCAATAACCTTTTCTGATATAATATTCAAAACATTTGGCATGTGTTATTTGGAATGTCTGGCAAGTCAACCACTTGTAGAGAAGACCACATCTTGGGTTTTTTCCTTAAATTGATGACTTTACCAATATTCTATATGAATGTTTTTATGGATTATAAAGGATCTTTAAGAAAGGGTTTGTTAGGATAAACAAAATAAATAAGAAGACTCAATACTCATTGTGCATTGAAGAATGTTCATTGTGAATTCACAAAATCATGAGGAAGAAAATGTCTCTTTGGATAGAACATATAGATCAGTTTCTGTTTAGGGGCAAGCTTCATAAAAATGTCAGTGGTAGGCTATGGCTACACAGCTATGCGGTCTGTATGACTTACTCCTAGCCCTATGAATTCCTGTTAGTCAGTTTTAATTTATAGTAGTCCAGAGAGAAATCAGTCTTACACCTTTGAAAATTTGATGCAGCTTCTTGTTTTCATAGAAATCGTTGGCTGAGCAAACATATGCAAACCTTCAAAACGCTATTTGTAGGAGATCTTACCATTTTGCAAACGAATGTAAGAGCTGGTTTTTTTCATCTAGTCCTCAAAAACATACACAAAGCAGCTTGATGACTACAATCTACAGAACAGTTTTTTGAGAATGAGTAATGTAGTAACACAAGTGCTCAAAAGATTAAAGACAACTATTTGCTTTTATTATTTAGTGGAATCATAGAATCATAGAAGGCTTTGGGTTGGAAGGGACATTTATAGGTCATTTAATCAACCCTCGAGTAGTAAGCAGGGAATCTTTACCTAGACTGAATCGCTCAGAGTCCCATCTAGCCTGACCTTGAATGTCTTCACGCATAGGTCCTCCACCACCTCTCTGAGCAACCAGTGTTTCACCACTATCGTTGTAAAACATGTCTTCGTTATGTTCAGTCTAAATCTGTCTCCATTAGTTTAAGATTCAACTAATGTTCGGTCACAACAAGAAGCCCATCCTCATCTTTCTTGCAGGCCTCCTTCAAGTACTGCAAAGTTATAACAAGGCCTGCCCAGAGTTTTCTACTCTCTAGGCTGACCAACTCCAACTCTCTCAGCCTGCCTTCATAGGAGAGGTGTTCCATCCCTCTGGTCATTTTTGTGGACCTGTTCCTGTAAGTCCATGTCTTTCCTGTGCTGAGAACTCCAGAGCTGGAGATGGTACTCCAGTATGAATCTCACCAAAGCAGTGTAGAGGGAGACAATCACCAACCTCGATCTGCTGGCCATGCTTCTTATGGTGTAGCCCAGGATATTGTTGGCTTTCTGTGTTGTGAGAATGCATCGTTGGCTCATGGCCAGCTTTACATTTACCTGTGTCACAAGTTCCTTAATTCCCCAACCTGTCCCCAGCCAGGATTTACCCTGGCCAATGTGCAGGGTAAATCAATGTTTCTCTTGAACTAGAAGACCAACACTGGACACAGTACTTCAAATGTAGTCTCAAAAATGTAAAGTAGGATTATTTAATGACTTTCTTTAATGGGCTGGCTGTATTCCGTTTGATAAGGTCCAGTTACAGTTGATCTTTGATGCTTCACACATGATGTTTATTCATGTTCTGCTTCCTGCTATCAGGAATCTAAGGAACCTTCTAGCAGAGTTTGCCCTCAACCTGACAGTTCCAGCTCATATTGCAGCTTGGGATTTCCATTCAGGTAAAATTATATTTATATTTTGCTTTGGTTAGCCTTGTGTCATTCTTGTTGTTACAGTCTTCAAACCTGTCAATGTTAACGACTCTCTATAGATCGACCCTTTCTTTTACTTGCACTTCCTGTTTGTTATTATAAACAAATTTGGAAATGGTGCCTTCAGACCTGTTGTCTGAGTAATTTATAAGACATTTAAGGGTACATATACTAACCCTGAGGATCCCCACTTGCCACCAGATGGCAATTTGACTTTGAGTCATTGATCATAATGTTTTGAGGTCAACAGTTCAGCAAGTTTTCCATTCATTTGGTGCTCCACTTGAATTAGTATCTTATCAGCTTACCAGCAAGGATGATGCAGAATGCTGCATCAAAAAACCTTGTTAAGTCAAGATGGCTTTCCTCTCACCCACCAAGTAACTTGCTTTGTCACAGAAGACAATCTGGTTGATTAAACATTATAAGCTCTTAGTAAATACATATTGGCTTTTTCCCAATCACCTTCTGGAAACAGCTTCCATGACCTTGGATGAGTCACTTTTTTTGGGACCTGTCCATAGTTTCAGAGACTGATCTTCTGACCTTTTGCAGACGGGTGCAGTATTTGTCTGTTTCCACTCATTCAGTGCTTTTCTTGATCTCTGTGACATAAATCTTATGCAAAGTAATCATTGCCATGACCATCTGACCATGCTACTTATGACTACTTTCTGCTTTCATCTTACAAAGAATTAACAGAATAAAACAGAACAGAATACAAAAATATTTGCAAAAGTCTGAGAACAGATGTCTGGAAGCAGAGAAGCAGGAGGACAAACAAACATTACTCATGACAAAGCAAAAAATCTCGGAGTATGTATAGCTTCACATTTCCTCCCAGAAAGACAAATAGCAGAAAATTACTGGAAAACTTCTCTTAATCTGCTTCTCCTTCCCCCAGGCTTTTGTTTTTGTTTTTTTTTTGGTAAATGAAAGCGCTTTAATTCAGACGTAATAGTGGCATGCTTATTTATTTATTCATCCCTAAAATTCAGAGGGTGAAGCAATGCCAAAAAGTAGTTAGCAGTTTTCCTGCAGAGAGACTGAAGTTTTGAAAGAAGTGAGGTGCCTGTGTGTAGTGACAGAGGATAGGATGAAAGAGCTACTTTGAAATCTGTATGATTGATTAAAAAAAAACCTCAAACAGTTAAGGAAAATGAAATCTACTTTAATGTAGATTACGTATTTAGGAACATAAGACATTTTCATGTTCCCTTATTTTTTTATCAGAAAATGTTTAAATGTTTTTAATATCGCAGGCATTTTGCTCTGTGTGCTTTAATCAGTGCCTTAGAATTAATTGTTAGAATTTTTTTATATGTCAGAGGTATACTTCAGTGTACCAAAAAAATAACTAGTTTTTGTCATCATATTCTTCTCAGAATTTTGAGTGAAATAAATAGTAGAGAATTAATATATATATATTTGAAAGTTTTATAACATAAACCATAACAAGTTTAGATTCTTTACATTATCTAAGATAATGTCTTTAAAAAAAAGGCCATGAAGAAATCAGTTACATGATTCATCTGCAGTGTGGTAGTGCCAAGACTCGTGCAAAATGTTCTTAGCAGGTAACTTGTTTATTTGCCTGTTGAGGTGGTACAGCTTATTTTGTAGATTCATAGGGTAGTTTAGGTTGGAATGGATCTTAGAGATCATCCAGTTCCAACCCTCTTGCTATGGATAGGGACACATCTCATTGGATTGGGATACTCAAAGCCACATCCAACTTAGCCTTGAACACATTCAGTGATTTGAACATCCATAGCTTCCCTGGATGACTTACTCCAGTGACTCACTGGTTTTATTTGAACCAAATCTCATTTGTGGTGCTGGGGACTGGCATGGTCCCTGTGAGAACTAATGTGAAAGAAACCCCCCCCACTTGTAAAGAGGACCTGCCTGTGTCTCAGCAAATGAGTACATTTGAGAAGGGAAACATGTCTTCGTGGCTTTTGGGTTTTGTTTTTCCTTTGGGGTGGAAGATTTAGACAATGAGCTCCTGTTTTTGTATGGAGAAAGGGGCAGGGAGAGTGGAATAATAGAGCACTCTGTGGCCCAGCTCTGTGCAGAGGAAGAAAACGCCGCCTAGAATATGATGAAATTGGTGTGGATGAGAGTGTCCCATCTGCAGCCCATGAAGTACAAAGATGTTGGAGAAGATGCACCAGTCCTTAAAGGAGCCATGACTCTGAGTAGTGTCATGGGGGAGGCTATTACAGCCTGCAGGAGCCTCCCAGTCTGTTCAGGGAAATGACTGAAGGACTGCCTCTATGACGGGGTGATGGACACAATATTGCTTCTAGGGAAGGCCAGTGGAGTTTCCCCTGAAAGAATGAATCTGCAGAGATGGACTGGCAATGTAATAGATTGTGCTTCTCTTACTCTGTTTGGGTGGTGGGGTTTTCGTACTGTGAGATGGGGTTCTGCCTTGAAAATTTTTTTTTTTCCCCAAGTCAAGTCTGTCTTTTGTTCATGATCATAAGTGGTAAGTGAGCTCAATTTGTAATGTTGTTCTGTCTCAGCTCTGAGACATTTTGCTATTTAGGGTGCATCTGTCTTGGGACTTGGCCAGCATGGCCAGTCAGTGACATTCACCATCTTCACAGTAAAGAACTTCCACCTTATATCTAATCTAAATGTACCCATTTCACTCTCAACCTATCGCTACAAATTTGTAAAAGGTCACTCTCCACCTTTCTTGGACATCCCATTCAGATACTGGAAGGCTGCTATAAGGTTCCCCCAGAGCCTTCTCTTCTCCAACCTGAACAACTCCTACTCCATCAGCCTGCCCTCATGTGGGAGGTGTTCCAGTCCTCTGATCACTTTATTTGTCTTCATTTAGACCCATTCCAACAGGTCCATGTCCTCTTGTGATGAGAGTTCAAGAGTTGAATGCAGTTCTCCAGATGAAGTCTCACAAGAGCAGAGTAGAGGACCAGGATAACATCTTATGACAGTTTGAAACTTTGCTGCTTACCTTGTAAACTGTAAGCCAAAATGACAAGATTAATTAATGCATTTTGTGCAATGGATGGAGTTTGGGCTGACAGAAGGGGTTTTGGAGTTTTGGTTTCAAGTTTCCAGCTTCTCCTTCTTCTCTTTTGACTCCATCTTGTTCACTTCTCATCTATGTTTGGAGGGAGAGCACGTGTCACTGACCTAGATGTGGTAGCCATCGTGCCCTGGAAAGATGGTGAACAGAGAGGCATAGTATGGTACCTTGGGGGTGAGTGGAAAGGTGGTTTCATGTTGATTCCATGGTTTGCTGAAAAGGAGAGAGTTCTCCCCTTGTTTGTATCTGTAGGACTCAACATTTTGGAAATGAGGACTAGATTGGAAGCACATGGAAAAGAGAATGGGACTTTAAAAAGTCCACTGATGCTGAGGGATGTTGCATGAATTTAATGGGCACCACACTTTCACAGAAGCAGGAATGACTGGAAGTTTCTTCCCTTTTAGGGATTGGACACTCTGTGTCTCAGCTATGTAAGAAAATTGTGATTAATCTCTGTATGTCTTTACATGTACGTGGGGTGAATTAGATGTCTTCTTGTTTATTTTCCCCAAATAATATTTGGTTTTTTGTTTTTTGCATGCAATTTGTAAGTGGTTTCTCTTCAAAAGTGGTTTCTCTTATTTTGGCCCATTAACACCTTAGCTAAATTAATTGCTTTTATTTTGTCATTCGGGATTTTCAAACCATGACAACCCCCTTGTTCAGCTGGTTGTAATTTTGATCTAGCCCAGGATGCAGTTTGCTTTCTGGGCTGCTTTCACACATTGCTGACTCATGTTGCGTTTTTAATCAACCAGCACCCTCAACTCTTTCTCTTCAAGGCTACTCTCAAGATATAACCTGCCCAACCTATATTTTGTGCTTGGGATTGTCCTAATGCAGGAGCAGGATCTTGCCCTCGGCTTTTTTGCACTTTATGATGTTGAGTTGGTCCCATATTTTAGGCCCATCAGGGTCTCTCTGGATGGCATGTCTTCTCTCCAGCATGTTGATGGCACCTCACTGCTTGGTGATGTTTGTAAACTTGCTGAGAGTGCACTTGATTTCACTGTCTGTGTCATCAACAAAGACGTTAAACAGCGCTGGTCCCAGTCAGTATCTGGGAAACATCACTTATCACAACTTTTCACTTGGATACTGAGTTTCAAAACAAAGCTTTTGTGGTAATACTATGTAGGCAGTTTCTTGCCCACAGAATGGTCCTTTCATCAAATCCAGATTTTTTCTGTTTAGATACCATTTATATCTAACTACAAAACCTGTCTGAATGGATATTGTGCTGAACAGTGTCAAAAATTGTACAAGTCCCTGTAGATAAAATCAGGTGCTTTCCTGTTATCTTTGTAGAAGGCCACCAAATTCATCAGGCATGATTTACCCCTGGTGAAGCATGTTGGTTGCCACCAATCACCTCTTCATTTTCCATTTGTCCTAGCAGAGTCTTCAGGAGGGTCTGCTCCAATTATCTTTTGAGGTGTACAGATGAGAAAGACTAGTCTGTAGTTTCCTGGATCTTTGTTTATTTACTTTTTGAAAATGGAGGCTATGTTTGAACTTTTCCAGCTGGTGGGAGCTTCACTAGACTATCACGATTTCTCAGATATGACAGAAAGTGGCTTCACAACTTCAAGTACCGGTTCCCTTGGGACTCATGGGTAGATCTCTTCAGATCTCATAGAATCACAGAATCACAGAATCATCATGACTGGAAAGGACCTCCAGAGTCGTCGAGTCCAACCTTTATCCTATTATCTAACTGCTAGACCATATCCCTAAGCATCGCATCCACTCGTTCTTTAAACACCTCCACGGACAGTGACATCACTTATGCACCTTAAATTTTCTTACAGTTAAGACAGGAAATCAAAGATGAGAAAGTCACAATATCCCTGTGCAGACTGAGTCATCTAAGACCATTGCCAAAGAGAGGTAGCACAGAATGGTGAAGGCCAAGTAACCAAGTCTGTCTGATTTTCAACCACACTCGTCAGCAACGCTCTTAATTTTATGTATCACATCATGACCTCTGCCAAGTCAAACTGTTTCTTGTTGACAGCTCCCAATCTCATGATGAAAAAGAAGTGACAAAATGTATGCAATGTATGTAAAATGATAATGAACATATTAATAAAGTTATAGGCTTTGTATAGTGTAATATATGTATCTTTATACACATTCATACACACATATGTATGTGCACACAATTAATAAGAAATGTATGTTATTTTTCTGCCCTGTTTTAGCCTGTTCAGTGTTTCCTTCCATTTTCTAAAACCATTTCTTGAATATTTAGAAAGGATCCAACTACTGAAGTATTGCCTTATTGATTCTTATACTGAAGTGAGGTAGATTCCTAGAGTGATACAGCAAACCTACACTTTAAGAACATAATGAGGGTCTCTCTGAGTATGATGGAACAGAAACTCAAAATCACTCTTTAAAGAAGATTTGCTGTTTTATTGCTGTCATGTCTAGGAAAGAATTTGCCCCAAAATGTTATATGACTAAGACGTGGAGTTCCACTGGAACTCAGTGGAGTTCCTTACTTCCGCTGAGAAGTGCAGGAACTGAATCTATTAGTTTCATCTATGCTGGTATGGCAATTCCAGCTGAATGTATTGATGTGCACTGGCAAAACCTACATGAAACAGTGTCAAAATGTTTTACCTCATCTAAGAAATCCTACCTCTTCCTAAAGCTTTTACTTTTCTAAAAAGCTGCAGACTGTTTTCTCTGCATGTGTGAATGATGAATAATGAAATATTGAATTGAATAATGAAACTATCTTTCAGTCCGGAATCTGGTAAATATCTATGAGCTGTAAGTAGATTGTAGGGGTCTTCTGTCTTATTTCCCAAGGTGCCATATCAGATTCAGCTCTACATAGTAAAGCACTTCAAATTTTCATTAGTATCTTTCGCTTAGCCAAAATTCAGTTCAAATCTTCCTGACCTTCCCTTCTGACTGTTTCTTATTTGTGATCTCACCATTCTTCCTACTCATATTCTACAATAAGGCTTATCCCGACTGAAAGAAAATGTAATTTTATTTACAAAAATATGCAGCAAGAAAGACTTTAAAGACTGAGCAGTATCTACTCTATCTTCAATTTCATGGCAATCATTTCAATGGCGCAGAATTTCAGACGCCTCTGGACTAAAACCCCACACTAGGCTAATGTATGAATGTAAATTTTAAAGGCAGGAAACTTTATTATATTTTTATATATAAACCACACTGAACAAAAAGGTGAAAATTCCTTAAACAGGCTCTTTGAGCAGGATAGAAATTAGCTATTTGCATTTGACCACCAGGGCACAGTACTACATTTTTCTTCTGTGTTGATTGAATTTCTTTGAGAATGATGGATGTTCCAAACATCTCGAAACAAAATGTTCCTTCTTGGTCATCTGTGGGATGCTGAAACACCTCACACGTTTTGTTTTAAGGAAATGTTTACCTTTTGTTGATTAAAACCTCTCAATTGTTTTAATTACACTCTGTGTGCTAATAAGTTACGTATAATAATAGAATCACAGAATATTAGGGGTGGAAAAGGACTTCTAGGGATCATCTTACCCAACCCCCCTGATAAAGCAGAATAGCCTAGGTCGGGTCACATGGGAGGGCATTCAGAAGGGTTTTGAAATTGTCCGGAGAAGGAGACTACAACTCTTTGGGTAGCTGGTTCCAATGACGTGTGACCCATACAGTAAAAAATTTTCTCCTTATGTTGAAGTGAAACTTCTTCTTTTCTACCCATTGTTATTTGTTCTGTTATTAGGCCCCACCGAAAAGAGTCTGGGCCCCTCCTCTTGACAGCCATCCCTCAGATATAAACATATGTTTATAAGATCTCCTCTCAGCCTTCTCTTCTCTAGACTAATCCACCCCAGTTCTCTGAGCCTTTCCTCACATGAAAGATGTTCAAGTCCCTAATGATCCTCATAGCTATCTGTTGGACTCTCTACAGCTGATCTCACTTTCGGTAACGGGTTTCAGTAATGTGTTACATATTTGTCTATATTTTACTCTTTCTGTTTATCTCTCTTTCTGCTGTTTGCTATTCCCTGTCCTATACAGGCGGTAAGAACTGACAGAAATACGCAGCCAACCACTCCAAAGAATGTGCAAACATTAAACATAGGTGAAAGCAGTCATATTGTTTTGTTTCAAACACATAAATCTTCTCTGAGTGTTTATACTGGGAGGTGCAGTAGTCCTGGCTGATTGAATCAGAAAAGTCAGCAGGTCATAAAAATTATTGTAGAAGAAGTGCAAAACAGATATGAAGTGAACAACTATCGATTTGGTCTCCAATAGGTAGAGGAGGTGCAGCAAACAGAGGAATACATAATTTTGGTGACAGAATACAATAATAAGAAATGAACTCCTCTGAATCCTTATTACAAAAATTGTATTTGGTTTGAAAGATCCAAATCTACTTGTCTACACTCTACGCATGGATGGTGGTGTATGAATTAGGTGAGAAATCCTTGCAGATGCTAGTAATAAAATTTGCTTTTGAGGCAGCACTTATTGTATTGATATCTCTATTGACTATAATTATAGCTGGAGAAAGCTTGCAGGCACCTAAGAGTAAATTTCTTAGTTTAGAGCTGGCTCATGATGTCTCTGACACTGTTGTCTCATCTCTTAATTTTATTTTTTTATTTGTCTGCTAAGAAGTTGCCACTGCAGCAACTTCTTTAGTCATGTCCTTGACTTCTACAAAACTGTTTCTAGATCCTTCTTCTTATGCTTTGTGATTCTATGGTGAGTTGTACAGCACTTCAGACAAATCAGCCAGGTAACATAGGTAAATGCGTGCTCTCTAACAGTCTGCTCAATCTTGAAAGGTGAGATTACAGTTGTTAGTGCTTATTTGCCAAAGGTGATTGGAACTAAAATATGTGGATTAGAAATAGAAGTTACTTATAAAAAGAAATATGCTCAGTAAACAAACCAACAAGCCTGAGGCTGCATTGGTTGTCCAGAAAGACTGTTCATGTGCCCTTTTCTTTTTCTATCAAGAAAGAATCTTTTTAATATTTTAATTTTTAAATACTTGCATGGCTTCCTTGAGAAGGAGAAAGACTGAACTTAGATGCTATAAATGTCTCTGGGCCTGGTTTTCTGACTGTATCACTCACTCATCTCTGTCTTACAAGTTCACTTAATTTTATCTCTGTGAGACAAAAACTCGGATAAATCACCCATTTCTCTTTAATTTCTTTAAAAATAATCCAAAAAGTAAAGGTAACCCAGTCACAGAAAAAAATTAATTCAAATTCCATCGTATTTAATTAAGCAGTGAAGCAGAAAGTGGAAAAATATAATATCAAATATTTATCTGTCTAGTAAAGTAGCTAGTTTACAAGATATGCTTCTGTTAATGAATTGTGGTCTTTTTACATGCTCTTTTTTAAAAGTTCCAATTGCAAGTCCTTATGGCTACATTTGGTGGATAAATAACTTAAGTTTAGTTTTATGATCAACACTGATTTTGGTTTTGATTTGAATCACTTTTAGCAGATAAGCTGACTACATATTCTAAATTTGACGTTCATGCCATATGTGAGATTTTATGATCACATATCTAGTTGGGGGATTTTAACTACCAAGATATCTGCTGGGAGACCCACTCGGCCAGCCACCCACAGTCCAGAAGGTTCCTTAAGTGCATTGGTGATAATTTCCTGATGCAGATGGTGGAAGAGCCCACTAGGAGAGGAGCACTGCTGGATCTTGTCCTCACCAACAAGGC
>JAOXOE010081109.1:0-27532 GCA_028565055.1 Phoeniculus purpureus
CTAGGTGGTCCTGCTCTGGCAGGGGGATTGGACTAGATGATCTTTTGAGGTCCCTTCCAATCCCTAATGTTCTGTGACTCTCTGAATATGATGATGAAAACAATTTCTGGTGCTTAGTGTGCCTTTTAGCCACCAGAAGCTATCGTTATGTACTTCTCTCAAATTTTCATTTAAAAAGTATATTTATAACCTTTTCATCTTTAGTTATGCCAAAGCTAAAACTACATGAAGACTCTGAGACATCTAGAAGATCAAAACTCCTAAAGGAGAAAATGAACTGCTTTCTGGAACTTCCTTAGTTCACATAGTGAGCTAAAATCTGAATTCCCACTTAGCCTGAGCTGTGACTTTTTCTTTGCCAGTCATTCCAGAATACAACTCTACAAATCTACAGTTTTATGTTGGAAATGTTTATGGCATGTGAAGTTTTTTTAAGATTTGATAGTACTTACATAGCAGCTTTCACAATCACAGTTTTAAGATTCAGAATTTAAAATTCTAAATAATGTCTACCTTCTCTGGAATAAAGACAAGGCTTAAACACGTAGAAGAGCCCAAGTAGGGGTAAGGCAACTTGAAAAGAGATGAAGAAAGACAAAACAGTTGAAAATCTTCCAAAGGATATATTCTGGGAGAGGTGAAACAAAACCAATTCTAAAATGTGCTAAAAGTGGACCATATTACTCTCCAGCTTTGCAGAAGCAAATGGTCCAAGAACATACAGATGCTTAGTTTTATTGTAGCAGTAATTGATAATGCAGTACATTTAAAACAAAGCTTATGGAAATAGACATTAAATCAGTGTCCTATGATAATTCAATTGCCCACTGTCTAGAGTGAAAAAGGATAAAATTTCTGCACTTTCAACCAATTGAAATTGAACACAATTCATAAGTAGGTTTGAAACAACAATTGCGTATCAGCGGCTTGGTTCTGTATTGAGACGCAGCTGATGTGTGTTTTCCAACCGTGTCAGAGACTGTCATGAGTCTAGTTGGGACGTAGAATGTAACAATATACATTTCCAGTAAATTTACTCATTCTAGATATTTGTGAATATTTTGCTTTTGAACTGTATTTTTCTCATATTTTAATGACTGATTTTTCTCTGCTTCAAATTCCTTATAAAAAGTAACAAGTCCTTGCTCTGTATTTATCTATAAATATATATAAAATTCATTTGATCTCAGCTTGTCTATTCCGTTATAAACTCTGAGGATCCCTTACAGCTTCCTGAAAGCAAATCTCACTTAAAATAACTGTATTTGAATTTCATATCTGGTTTTGTGTTTTAGTGCACCGAGACAGACAAACAGCTTCTAACTAGCATCGAAGTTTTCCTATTGACTTCCCATTGCGTTATTGGCCTGTATTTCCCTATAAAAGCTATAATTAGTTCACGATGTGCTGTGGCAATACTTATAGGCAAGCTGACAAAATATGTGTTAGGTAAGTGGACAGAGAGGTGGGTTGAAAGTTGTCTGAATTGCCAGGCCTTGTTATCACCTGCACAAACTCTACCTGGAGGCTTGTCACTATCACTAGGGTGCCCGAGGACATGACACTGGGGCCAACTACTGTTTAACATCATCAGTATCTGCATGACAGGGCAGGCTGTGTACTCGGTATGTTTGCAGCATAGCAGCAGGATATACATGATACAAAACTAGGAGGATTGTCTGATCCACCTGCTGGATGTGCTGCCATTCAGAGGGAACTCGTCACACTAGAAAATTGGGCATTCAACAAGGAAAAACAACAACTCCTATTCTTGGCAAGGAACAACTCCATACACCAGTATACACTAGTGGACTTAAGTCCAGTATAGGGCCATGAAGATTATTTAAGGAACATTGGTCATACAAAGAAAGTTTATGATTCCTGGGACTCTTTAACCTAGAGAAGAGAAGGCTCAGGACAATCCCTTCAATGTGAATAAGTATCTGATGGGGTACTTCTGTCTTAAGAAATTAGTTCCCATAACATACAGGAGGAAACATTTCGTAGTACATCACTTTTTCTTGTTAGCTCATAGAGCAAGCACTGCAAGTCCCAGCAGATCTAAAAGGCATTGACAGCTACGCCAACTAGCAATGCCATTTAGACTTAGCTTGCTTTTTTTTTCCTGTAGGAAGTATTGAATGGCTACTAAGGACTATTAGCATTCTTTCTTAGTAGAGTCAGTTTTTTACAAAGACTGAGTAAAGGTGTGTGACAGGATGTTAGCACCGCTAATAGATTTCATATCAATTCAACAAAACATTTTCCAGTGTACACCATGTGTATTAGCAGAGAAGTCACACTTTGCATATGACTTCTCTGCTGTTTGCAGATCACCACATCTTTACCTTGGTCTCCTTCTCTGGAGATGTTTAAAACCCGCCTGGACATGTTCCTGTGCGACTTGGTCTGGGTGATCCTGCTGTGGCAGGGGGATTGGACTGGATGACCTTTCGAGGTCCCTTCTGATCCCTAATGTTCTGTGGTTCTGTGATCTGCGTGATAATTAAGAACAACCTACGTACAGGTTATTTCTCCAGTTAATGAAGACTTACGTTCAAGTTTAAATTTTGGTGATTTCTCAAGAGTTTAAAACTTGTCAAACAATTTGTTCCTTTTTCTTCCATTTGTTCCAGACCTGCAAAGATCATAGGATCATAGGATCATAGGATGTTAGGGGTTGGAAGGGACCCAAAGAGATCATCGGGTTCAACCCCCCAGCTGGAGCAGGACAAGATGATCCTGATCTGAGCAACACGAAGAAGTCCTTCACCAGGACTTTACTTCAGCTTCAAACACAAGGTGTTAAAGCCTATTGGCCAAAACCCTCTTGTTCCCTATCAGACTAGTGCAAGAAGAAAGCTTTACTTGACCAGCCCCATGTTCTGGGCCAGTTGTCCTGCCCTACTTGAGAATCAGATAGCACCAGGGGATCCATGCCTCTGCCAGAAAGACAGACATGCTTTCTACCCAAAGAAAGGGAGATGTAGAAACTAATCGGTAAAATTAACACAGCCAAAGCCCTTCCTGACTAAACGTGCTCTCCTGTTGGCAGATTTCCCCTTCAGCTGGCAGTAGAGGTATAGACCACATCAGCCCTGCTGAGGAATCAATACTTAGGCAGTTTCAAGAAAAAGTTTGCTGACTGCAGTAGACTTTTTCACATTTATAGCCCTCACCTATGGAGCTGGTGAACCAGTCTCCTTCTCTGGAGATGTTTAAAACCCACCTGGACATGTTCCTGTGCCACTTGCTCTAGGTGACCCTGCTGTGGCAGGGGGATTGGACTAGGTGAACTTTCCAATCCATGATGTTCTCTCATTCTGTGAGTCTATGATTTTATATATATATATAAACTTTGTTCTGCAGATTTTCTTATGCCAAACGATGTTTTTTGTCTTCTTTTTTCTAGGTGCTAACGGGCTACCTTTTGTGTGCCACAAAAGGGAATTCTTTTCTTTTGGAGTGGCTATTTGGTCACTGTATAAGACACAAAACAAGCACGCACACAAAAACCAAACCAAAACCAAAAGTGGATAATGAAATCACCCTTGCCACAAGGGACCCCTTGGCAGCAGCTGAACATCTAAAGAGAGTAGGAGAAGTTGTGTAGTATTACTGTCTATAAGAAACTCTAAAAGCCATGAAGAACAAAGCAGTAGAAAAAGTGCTAGTCGTGATTCCAGTGCACCAGCAGTAAATGGAGTAGGCAACTAATGAATACCCTGGACCTCTAGGATCATGTAATTTTTGCATTCGAAGCTATGGAGCTATTCCTTCAGATGAAACCAAGTTACAGAAATGTGCATGTAACTATCAGTTATGCAACAAGTAGTTCTGAAATACAATAATTTAACTCCAAAACCCCTACATTTCTGAACTATTTGTGCAATTATGCTTCTGAAGTCTGATTTGAGGGCAGAAAAAAAAATCCCCAAAACTAGACAACTGCGGACTACAGCCTTTTATGAATTGGACATTTATGCCAAGCCAGAAACAAACACTTACAGAGCACTTTTTAGATCAGTCATACGCTCAGGGTTCCTCTTCATTCATAGTTGTGTTAGATAATGTCTATATAACTCTTTACAAAATAGACCTTACATACAAGATAATGACTCACAGATCACCAGATACACTTGGTACAGTTTAAAATATGACTATCTTAAATCTTAATTGCAATGTATACTGACATATTTGTGATGTATTACATTACCAGGATACTAATATGCATGTGGATTAATTTTATTATCGCTATATTGCCCCTTTCTACATTCTAGCAAGTGGGGTCTTCTTAGAGTTATAAACATCAATAAATCGGTACTGAGATGAACACTTTGTCCAGGAGCATGGACACAATAGTGTGTGAAGGAGAGCTGTTGTCATTACTCTTGTCACCAGAAACTGGAGAGCTACAGAAGAGCCTGTTAACTCCTTATTCACAGCAAAATCAAGTTGCTGTGACAACCCCACAGCAAGCCCAGCTGCCCGGTGCCCTACGAGCCAGTTGCTCTTTTATCAGCCATAAAGTGAAAGTTGCATATACCTTTTAAACTCTAATAGCCAAGCTGTCTCAAGTGATAAAGAGTTATAAGACCTCTGAGCCAAAGATAACACTCTTTTACATTTGTGCTTTGCAAACCAGCTCTAAGAAAGCCTTTGCTGCACCGGCCTCTGCCTCTGCAGCACTTGAAGGCAGTGCATCAGGTCCCTATTGCCAAAGCAAAACAAGCTTAATTTACTTTGCCTTTTGCAGAAACTCTTTGCAAACATGGTCTAATGACAGCTAATCCTCACAACACCCTGGAAAACAGATAAGACGTTTCACAACAGAGAAAACTC
The DNA here is from genome assembly GCA_028565055.1 of Phoeniculus purpureus. Lineage (NCBI taxonomy): Eukaryota > Metazoa > Chordata > Aves > Bucerotiformes > Phoeniculidae > Phoeniculus > Phoeniculus purpureus. The sequence continues at coordinate 4,843 of JAOXOE010081109.1, forward strand.
TTTAGATTTGCTCTTAATACTCTTATTCACACAAAGCACAGACACGGGTCAGAATGGGGGGATCACAGTTGTGAACAGAGACTTTCAAATTCATGAAACTCTTTCTAATGATTTCCACAGCTTTGGGTTCAGAACTTGGTTGTCTAAATGACTATCTACACCAAGTGCCAGCGTTGCTGCTTCCCTCACGTCTCAGTTTGGGTCTCTGCTAGATCCAGCTATTAAAGTATTACAGTTCTAAGCACCACAGTGATCCTTTATTTGGACAGCAAATTGAGGCACCTCATTCCAGACAGTTTCAGCAAACAGCAACAGTCAGCAGCCTTACTCCAAAGACTTTAAGAATTAAGTCAAAATCTGTCCCAAAGAGTTAACAGTACCCTGAGGTGGTTCAGGATGACAGACACTAACTCAGGAGACATCCCGTGGCATAAGTCTGTTTGCCTGGGTATCTATGAAGATTCTTCTCTAATGTTAGTTAAAAAATGAAAATACAGGGGAAAGAAAGGAAAAGAAATATTCCTGAAATTTCCATTAATATAGAGATACTCTGACCTTATGTAAAAGCTCTTATCCTATGAAATGCTGTTGTTCTACCTTTGGTCTTCTTGGAGTTCTGTCCACTGCTTCCTGTATGGCTTCACAGCTGCAGCTTCCAGCTTGTTGCCAGACTTCCCTTCTGCCTTTCTTTCTACATGTGCTTCCTTTAACTCCTGGTTCCTTCCCAAGAACCTCCTCCCTTCTGCTCTCTGTGTATCTCTCTCACCTTCCATCCTATCAGCAGTCACTCCTCTAGTAAACATCTTCTGTGATTTGTCTCCTCCCTCATTTAATTATTCTCTAGGCTTTTTTCCATGCTTCTAGAATTTATAGCTTTACATCAATTCTGTCCTTGTCCTCTGCCATTAACATTTATATTTCTCAAAATCTTCCACAATATTTATTTCATTCTTCTCCTACTTCTTCTGCCTGAAGTCCTCATATGTAGCCTTATCGCACTGTCAGTAAACCAAAAAGATAAACTGCAGCTGAAAGCCGGATTTATCAGTGCTGAAGTCAGATCTGTCATTGCTCTTTGGTACCCAGATGAATTTTACCTGAACAGTGCAATTATGAATAATAATTTAAGTTTGTAACCATAATCTGGTAATGTGTTCCTCCCTAAAGCCTCGGAGCGGTAAAGCTAGGACTCCTGTCCATCACCTTGTCCTTGCCCAGCTATCATTCAGCACTCCCACTCCTAAGAAAATGAATATTGAACAGCTTCACCCATACACAAAGAAGCAGATGGGCCAGACAAGAAAAGCAAAACTCATTCTCGACTTACCTACACCAGAACTGAGAGAGTATCTGAGATGAGGCTGGGAACAGCTCAGACGTCTTTGAAAGCAGGGTCAGACAGGCTCAGTGGTGGTGCAGGCATGTGGGACTACCAAAATCAACGCTCTGCCATTCCTTCAGTCCTCACCACAACTGGAAAGGAAATGGGACGTAGCCAGGGCACTCGTCAGTGCTTAGCATTTAAAAGCAACCCTTAAAATTACATAGGATACAGGTTACAGAATTGTAAGCATGCCATCACAACACAAAACACCCCAGGCGTGTTTGTGGTGGAGCGCACGCCCTCCGTGTAATTACACTCAGGCTTCTCTGTTTTAAGGAAAAAGTAACAATAGTCACTTATCAGATGCTCAAAATGGTACTGGAGACGTTTCAGCAGGACACTCCCAAGACTGTCTGGATAGCAAAAGCCACAGGATTATAGACATTTAAAGACTCAGGTCCCTTCAGCTCCTCATAACCATTTCTTCTATGCTGTGCTCTACAGTCGCTAGTGGCACCCAAGTTAGTTTTTTGGCAGCCATTCTTTCACAATTCACTCAGCTTCCAGGTTCTAACGTGGACTTCTCCTGTTTTCTGTCAGCCTTGCAGTGAGGCCATCCGCCCACCTCATCTCAAACCTCGACCACGTCAGGACAGTACCGCTAACAGTCACAGGTGTGCAGGCTGAAATGCTCGTCTCAGCGCTGCACCTTCACCGAAGCTTTTTCCTCCCTGTGTGAGAACTGTTTTGACAACAGTTACACAGCCCCTGACAGTTGTGTTTCCAAAATGCATGTACCCAAGAAAGCATACCACTATCTCGACCAAATGCCACGGACATCTATGGCTGATACCGGTCACTTCACCAATGGTGGCTTTACTGTGGCGGTGGGTCTCACGTACACATGCCTAAAAAGTGTCTGCATGCATATTCAAGTGATGCACATGAATCTCCTTCTTCTAACAGACAGAAGCAGCTGCAGCAGAGATTATTTTCATGGCTTCCCAACAACTTTCCTGGCAGACAGCTCTCATACATTAGGACTATAAAGAATCCATCTTCTCTGCCATTAGAAGACGACAGATCCCAGTGTTTTGATTCTTCATGTTATGAGAAGAGCCTTCATCTTGGCGTGACAGATATATGTTGCTGCATGAATTAGTGGGGTTTTTGAAAGGCTCTTTTCTTCAACAGCAAACATGTTTTCCTGTAGGTATTTTACTTTCCCACATCAAAGCAAAATGTGAGGGACCTCTTCTCTAGAGGCAATAATAGTCCTTATTTGAGACAAGACGTATTTAACCATTTATACATGCTTAGAACCACAGAAGCATTCTGTTTGGAAGACCTTTAAGATCATCATGTCCAATCATCAACCTACCTGTTAGTTATCCCTTCACTAAGCCGTGTCTCTGAGCTCCATTTCTGCATGTACACATAAACGCACAAGCAGGTGTCTTGTCTCCTGATACTTAGCGTATCTCTGAATTCATTTGCCTCTATCCAATATTGTTTGTCTGTTGCTGTTTTCCATCATGGAAACACCTGAATAGTGACCCTGTTTCTATGGAGACTTCCACGCCTGTCTCCCTGAAATGCATGTGACTGGGAGGATTTGTGTGTACATAGACCTCTGAAACTGTGTTATGATTTCCCACAGAGCCTTAACCAAGCCATACTTTTCATACCACTTGTGTTCCTCACCTGAAGAATGGGGCACTAATAGAGACCTATGGTCTTGGCATGTTGCCACACATAGTGTATTGCTTACACAGAGGTTCCTTCTGAGGTGCTATAGCCCTCTCTAATGTGGCTTCTGTGTTTCTGTGTAGCCTTCTTTTGTTGTGATGAAATTCACCCATGAACACAATCCCATTTCTAGGACCATGTCTCATCTAAACACCATTTTGGTACTTCGTGTTTAATTCACGTCGTGTGCTGGGCATGTTTCCAGTGAGCATTCTGTGGATGGGACAAAACCAACTGCCAAAGTACAGAGCCAACCGATGCAAATTACTTGACTCAACACATAACCTGATTCATTTCTAGATCTGTCTGGATCACCTGAAAACACATCTTGCTTTTATCTTATGACTCTAAGAATCAAAAATCCAGTGTAAACCTGTCTTAAATATCTATGTGATGTCTTCCACCTTACTGCAGGAAATTTTTGTGCTGTTGTTCCTTGTTGTGAAGGTGATGTGCAGCCCTCAAACATCACCCCTAGAGAAGCTAAGCCAGCTTATTGCTTCCTGTGTGTAAATTGCGGTGTATTTTTTACTCTAGCTCCCATGAGCTACCTGCCACAAGTGTCCAGTACTCTGCAAAAACATACCCCACAATATTTCTCAGTGTGAGACCAAGTTTCTCTTCTAACCTTAAGGGAAAAAAAAACCCCCCAAAAAAGGCAATGTGATTCAATCTGATTCGATATAATTCAATATATAATCTGCAGGAAGAGACAGTCTAAAGAATGGTGAATTTTCCAGGTATCAGAAATGACCTGTACTCAAATTTATGAAGAATATAAAGAGAGCAAAAAGAAAAAAAATTATGTTTTACCCAGCTTGGTCTCATCTTCATAATTTGGACTTATTTGATTCTAGGATTCACTTGCTAAAGGGACGTTTTTGTCCTGAAAAATGACTGTACTTCACGAGGCTGGATACGGTGACATACTCTGGATTTAAACTGCCTATGGGCATTGCTCCTGTGTTTTGTTCAGGGTAAATTTCATCACAGTTCAAAGAGCTCACATGACTCTTTAATAAATAATCACAACATGAATTTGTCCTATCTGAGCTATTCAGGGTTTATTCTCTTGCTTGCAGTGAATTAAGCCAGATCTTCACGAAGTGCTAAAGGAGCACAGATCACTGGCGTTCTCCAAGCACTTTCAGAGGCCCATAAAGAGGACATCACTTTAATTGGATAATTACAGCTCTCAGTTAGTTAGATATTAAGATGTAATTTATTTTGATATTAAGCTGCAGCAAGGAGCGTGTTATTCTAGACACACCATGAGTGTTATTAACGAGAAACTGTTGCACAGACAAATATTTCACACCTCTGTCTCTCTCCACAGCATTTTTGATGACAAGAAAAGATGGGAGATGTTGTGGCATGTTGCATTTCAGCTCAGGAAGTACAGCAGCACTGAGTTGGTCTTCACTGTACAGCTGCATGGATAATGGACATTGCAAGTAAAACAGTAGGATAGCAAGCTTTATTTTAATGAAAAAATCAAACTAGATCCTGAAGAGTCCAGTAGCTTTGTCTCTGACATGAGAAGTGGATTTTTACAGAGCCTATAAAGACTCAGTGCCCTTGGAACTAGTGTTCTCGTTGCTTTTATTTAATAGAAAGCCTGACAGTCTCTAAAGCCATGAACCAAAATGTAAAGAGAAAAGTTGACATGCAATAAAGCATTAAGACTGTAGGAGTTAAAAGTTCACCTGAATTTGGAAACTCCAAAGTGGAGTAACACCTTGTCTAATGACAAGCCATCCTTGCCAATTTACTCGTGTAATGGAGCACTTAAAGCAAATCCCCATGGGCGCTGCAGGGAAGCTGGGGGAGCTGGCATTGGTGCTGAGTCCAAGTGATGAGAGTGGAAACTCCCGTGCCTCAATGCAAAATGTCAGACTAGGAATTTTTCCTAGGCTGGTTGCCCAAGCCTGCTGCCTACATGCCCAGGACTGGTGACAACAACCCTCTTTTTCTCTGACTGAGTCTGGATGTATTCGGACATTCGGAAACAGAAGACGGACCAAGCGACAGATCCCAGGAATCAACAGAAGTCTACATCGGTGAAAACAAACACAGGAATACTCTGGCGTACATGACTCCTCAAAAAAATGTTACTCTCAGAGTCAAAACTGTACTGGATGCCTTCAAATTTAAATAGCTGAGTGATGAAGACTGCTCTTTGTCCTTTGGAAAAGCAGATCACTTTTAGTTGAAATTGCCGTGTTCCCCCAACGGGAGAACTTTGCCTTTGCAGAGGGCTGCAAAGCAATTTCTTTCTACGTTAGTGAGCTCTCGTACTGCTTTAGGAAAGAAAGCCTAGTGCTAGAAATCAGTCACCAGGCTGCTGTCCCAAAAAATCCTGACTTTACCTCTATATTTGCCTGCTAAAACCAAGACAGAAGTGTCAAATTTAAAATCAAGCTTTCTACGGAGATCCCATTGAAAAGCTCATCTCCAGCTGCCCAGCCTCTTCACCTGGAGCTAAGCTCAGCAGAAGACATACCCTGAACAAACATCTGCTTACAGCTGGCTGTTTTAAAAAGAGGCCACCGGGATATAGATTCAGCAGATACCACTAACATCTTAATATGTGAATATGCTAATTACATAAAAGCTTCTAGCTTTTAAGTTCTTCTACACAATCTGTGAGCTTCCCTGATCAGATCATTAAAGTTCTCCAACAAAGAGGCTCTTTAACAAGAGCTCCTGCCCCCACAGCTTCCTTGAGGCAGTGTTCCCTCGTGAATTCACCAACACTAAGAATCTGATCTATTTATAGCCTGAATAGGCATTCCTTTATCTCAGTATTTTAAAACCTAAACAACTAAATAAACTTTTATTTTATGGAATATGCAAACTTTCTCATTAGTGAGAAGCTCAAATGACAACTTGCACACAAATTCCTCTCTGCTATTCGCATGATCAGGGTCCGAATGTAAAATCTGGTGTAAAGACTGAAAATGTCCATATTGTGTGCTCAAAGACTATTTGCCCTACTGGGCAGCTGTAACGGACACTGGTCCTTGTTAAACTAGGACAACGCTGAACAGAACGTTACAAGAATGCTCCTTGTACTTTGTGAGGACTTGGAACTACACGTGCACTTTGAGTCTCTAATGACCCTGGCAGTAACTGTGGGAAGAGTAGCGGTGATGCCTGAAAGTTAGAAGTCAAGAGCGAAAAACATACTGGGATTGAGACAGATCTTGACGTTGCACAAACCCTACTTAAATAAGTGCCAAGAATGACTATTCAGAGGCCAGTAGCCCAAAGATACTTGGCTTTTCTTTCCATTTGTAATCATTTTGTTCCAGACACGTACAAACAATACCTTATTGTAGGAAAGCTGGGAGGGAATTTTGACTCCAAAGAGTGTGCAAAAGGTAAAGGAAACTGTGATGGTAATAAGGGAGGACCATAGTTATGAAGTGCTGTCGGAACAGCCTCAAGAGACTTGACAGCAAATAGACTGACAATCCTGCAGCGTGACTCTGTTGTGGAAGGAAATCAGGAGAAAAGTAAAGATCCAGAAGAGATACTAAAAATAATAAAGAAAATGAAAACCTAAGCACATGTGGTGGGCTGACCTTGGCTGGCTATCAGGTTGCTCACCAAGCTGTTCTATTGCTCCTTTCGCTCAACCATGTGGGAGAAGAAGGTAGAATGAAAACCTCACGGGTTGAGATAAGGACATGAAGAACACTTACAAAATACTGCCATGGGCAAAACACACTGTGAAATTAACTTGGTGAAATTAATTTAATTTATTACTAATTGAAGTGTTGGATAACAATAAATAAGAATAAATATCCCTCCACCCTCACCTTCTCAGGTTCATCTTCACTCTCCAACTATTCTATTTGCTCCCCAATAGCGTTGAAGAGGGATGAGGAATGGGGGTTGCGGTCTGTTCATCTCTGACACTCCTTTGACCTCACTCTTCCCCTGCTCAATTGTGCAGCCCCTCCTATTGAACGCAGTACTTCATGAACCTCTCCAACCTGGGTTCTTCCCGTGGGTTGCTGTTCTTCACCAGTTACTCCAGTGTTGGACCCTTACAAGCGCTGCCAGCAAACATGTTCCAGCCTTCTCTAGCACAGGCTCTTCACAGGGTCACATCCCAGTTTGGGTGCACCCATCAGCTCCAGTGTGAAATCCTCCATGTGTTGCAGGTAGATACCTGCTCCACCATTAACGTCTATGAGCTGCAGGGGACAGCCTGCCTCACCATGGTCTTCACTACAGGCTGCAGGGGAATCTCTGCTCTGGTACCCGTTCCACATCCTCATCCTTCTACTTCAGTGACCTTAATATATGCAGAGTTGTTTCTCTCGTATTTATTCACTCTTCTCTGTCACAGCTATTACACAGCTCTTTTTTTTTAACCCTTTCTTAAATGTGTCATCACAGAGGCACTCCCAATGGCACGGCTCGTCTCAGCTTTGGCCAGCAACTGGCGTGCCTTGAAGCCAACTGCAACTAGCTCTGTTGGACATGGGCACAGCCTCTGGAATCTTCTTGCAGAAGCCATCCCTTCAGCCTTCACCCCCTCAGCTAGAAGACCTTCGCCATCTAAATCTAAAACAGCAAGGGAAAAGAGAAAAAGAACATTTTTCTCCTTTTCCTATGGCACACAGTGCATGAACAGAAACACTTCAGGTAAAACTGACTTCTATAAAACCTATATTTCCCAGTAGGTTCATCATTTTACTGCAGATCTTAGAATGTTCGGTAAGTTGTAGAGTCAGGCAGCACTACGGGTATCTCTGTCTTCATTTCTGGATGCTTCCAGCTGCAATAGCTACCTCAAAGAACTGGAGGAAAAATATTTTTGCAGTGAATTTACCATTCTTGGAGCTTGTGGTGGGCTCGTGTGTATTTAGCAGTTCCAGTTTTGGTGAAAAGATATTCTTTCAGGAGGGAACTCCAGTGACCACATCTGGAAGACTGGGATTTGTTCTTATTACGTAATTATTGAGAACAAATGCTCGCTTTAAGCAAGACTTCCTCTTTTCCGTAGCTGTAGCAGAGGGGTGATAATTTGAGAACTATAAGGGAAGGGAGCTCAAACTTTAGAGTTTCTAAAGACCTAGAAAAAGAGACTACGAGAGTCAGTGCTCTCTTAGCACTGCTTAAATAAGGCGCACACGTCTGCTGCAAATACTAGTTACAGAGCCTGAGAAGTGCTTGAAGACCAAACTGCCTCCCCTTTGTTTCACTGAGGATCTATTACATTTCGGTGGGAGGTTCTGTGTTTCAGCACTTTGGTTTTGTTACTCTGAAGACTTTTGGACACCGCTTCGGAATGCCCTTGAAAATGAACTCCTTTTCCTACAGATTTCTAATCACACAAACGCAGGAAATTTTTATAATAAATGTTCCATAAACAGACTTGTTTTGATGGATTAGCACTTCTGCTTCTTCTAACCCTTCACTGGTTTTCTGGGAATAACCTAACAGAAAGGTAAGAAAAGGTTCTGGACTTTTCAGCTGTTTCAATAGCATTTAAGGAACCAGCTGGTTTTTAGAACGTTCAGAACGTAAGTGAAGCAAATCCAATTAACAAACATTGATAATGAAGAAAATGTTTTGCTGGTGACTCCCCAGTGTCACCGGGTTTCTCTTCACAGAGAAGCATGTGAACAAAACAAGGAAGACAGCTCTTAATCACGAAGCAGACTGGCCTGACCTTGTCTCAGTTTTCATTACGAGATCAAGTGGGAGGGAGACTCTCTCAGTTACTTTTTTTTTGTGCTTTGCCTATTTCTAGCATCTCGCCATTCATCCAGCAATTAGACACCCTGTCACTTGCAATTGCTGCTAGCAATTTAATAGACTTCTATTGGAAAGGAATAACTCAACGGCATCTGAAGGCTTGGGGGAGACCAAACCTGTTAACATAGCAGCTGAAATAGGACGACGTCAGTGTAGCCTGTATTTTTATATGGATAAAGCTCTTTTAACAGCAATCAAACTACCTCCTAGAGGCAGTTGGATCTCCCAATCAAAATTAAGCAAGTCTATTTATAATTGTATTAACACAAGCTAGTTAATGCTTGTTTTGGTTATAATATAACTTCCATTGTCTTTAAGATGTTAGTTTGCATTTGTGCATGACAAACAGATAGATGCGTGTTGTCATGGTACACCCAGGGACAAGAGAATGAACGCAGCTTTGAGGTTATAATTCTTTATATCATATCAGAAGAGCTTCCAAGAGTATCTGTCTTTCATGACAACCCACTGGCATCCTGCTGTGTTTGTTTAACTAAAATAAGACTTATCTGAATGGCTCGACCGCATCGTGACACCCCAAGATTTCCAATTACATAAGCCATTTCTCCTCACATCCCATGTCATGCCTTCAACTAAACAGAGAGTTTGGGCTAAACTGGCAGCTTTGACTGATGACTGCAAAGCCCGTCCTTCCTTCCTTCCTTCCCTCCCACTTTAACATATCTGCTTTAAACGATTGCTTTCCTAGTAGCTGTGATTAAAAAGCACTGGAGTAAGTCTGAGCAGATAAGAACAAACCCTGTCTTAACAGATTCTTTCTTTTTCTAAGCCAGCATGAAGAGTCAATGCTAATTGGGTGCTCCAAAATGGTTTGAGTTTTGCTTATTTGCAGCTAGATTCACCTCTGAATACACAAGTTAAGGAGAACCAAGCTGGGGGTGAGAAGTGGCATTTTCTCTGTACTTCACTTATGTCTGAAGAAAGCTGAAAGCTCAGTTACACGACTTTTGACTGAAGAGTCTGTTGTGTACTCATGTGTGATTGGTAAAGAGAAAGCAGGCGCTTTTTTTACTTCAGCAAGAGCTGTGGGCAAGTCATTGAATTAAAATCTTCATTTTGGGTGGTTAAGTCGCAATTTCTGTGCTAAACTGCACAAGCCAAAATCCCAGCCCATAAGCCCTACCTGTATGCAAAACTGGTGCAATAAATGAGATCACCTTTTGAGAAACATGCTGCTACGCTCTTGTGTCCCTTGTGTGTAGGAAAAGCCCCAACACGAAGTTCAACACCCAGTTCAGCAATTAACTGACTGAGATTTCTCTGATTTAGTCAGAATAACAAATCATTGCATGCAAACAAATCCTTGCCTTATTTATTTAAAAAATCAATCGTAAGGCAAAGTCCTGAAACAAGTGTTTGTCTGGGAAAGGGTGCAATAAATAGTGTTCAAAGTCTCTCAAAATTGAAACACAACCTGGAAAATATGATCAGAAATGATTAACAGAAGAATGCCCTGTCTGAGGCAGGACAGGTGGATGTTATCCTACAGTATTCCTGGTCACTATAAAGACCTTGCAGATTATTCTGCTTTACATGAAGTGGTAGGTGTTTAAAATGTAATGGAAATATCACATTGGATATTTACACATATAGCACACATGAAAAATGATTCTTTTTCATAGCTCTGGTCTTAGATTTAAGTCAAAATAGTAAAGGATTAATCTCTTGTTTAGCATTCAGTCCAGATTATACAGGTAGGAAATGCAGGTACTATTGTTCTATCCTAAGTCAGTGAGATATGGTAACTACAGGGGTTATACCAACAATCAAAAGCATGCAGAACAAACAAATTATAACTTCAGAGCTGCACTTAGAGTCACTAAACAGTGTCTTTCTGGCCAGTGGTCCCCACCAGGTTCCCTGAGGGAGACGAGTAATATCCTGGGGAAGCGCACCAGCACTGCTGGCAGCCCAGGGCACACTGCAGCCGTTGACAGAGGACAGGCTCAGCTGTACAACAAATTTGTCTGGGAGTTCCTGCACTTTGCCACTATTAGAATGCACAAGAACGAACCTTAATCAAACTTTCATTAACAAAGTACAAGAATTCTCAAGCTAAACAAAATGGTTTTACAGCCAAAGCTGCTATGAGTAAGGATAGGAAAGAAGAGTCGCATAGAAAACTCAAGAGGGTGGAAAACTCACAGCAGCGTGAAACCAGGAAAGTCTGATAAAGTGGTAAGAAAAGGCAGTCAGGTCCTACTAGCAACCACATCTTCTGCCAAGGTGAACCTCTTCACTGCTGTTCTGGAATCCTGGATTCTTGTCTTTGAAATATTTTGACTTGGATACACGATGGCTAAGTCCCACCTTTGGGAAGAGCCTCTGCTCTTCTGCAGCATCGTGTTTAGGATAGCAATGGAGTAGAACGTGACAGGCTGAGAAAGAGTCAGAATTTTGATCTGCAACATCTAACGTTACGTCCTTCACCACCAGACTCTCCCACAAGAGGAAAGTGTTTTTGCCAAGAACACAATAACCTGGCACCCAGACCGAGCTCCATCCCATTCATTGAAGACTAAATGCTAGCATAACGTGTCCTACTCCTGCAGTTATTCTGCAGCCTGAAAGCATCAACATTTCATCTATGATCTGTTCCTATGTCAGAATACAAAGAAATGCCTCTTGGACTGCTTATGTTTCTTTTTCTTCGCTTCTTACCTAAAACTTAAGCAGCTGGAGCGGAGCTGAACTTTATTTCAATTGCTGAATGGTTTGGAGCTTTTTTAGAAGGGTGGCCACTTAATAAGGTTCATATGCAAGTATCTTACCCAGGAGTCTGGCACCGGTCTCGTTTAGCACTCAGAAAATCTCTTCCTTGCTATAAAGCTGTGAAGCAATGTGAACTCTGTTCTAACATAATTCAAGGGAAAAGGTAAATACCAGGAAAAGTTAATAAAGGCCTTTGCCAAGGGCAGCCACGCCTCAGAGGTTGGTTTGAAGAAGTGTGCTAAAGTGGACATGGGAATCACAGATCATTAGGGATTGGAAGGGACCTTGAAAGATCATCTAGTCCAATCCTGTGCATGCAGTCATTGCTGCGTGAAAAAATGGTTCAATTCCGTGGTTCACCAAACCCTCCTGAAGAAACCAAAGTGGCAAAGCATGAGAGGGAACATCCTTAAATTTACTAAGAACTGAACAAAAGAGAGGCAACAGACTGCAAGACTAAGTAGTAAGTTTTGTAATGATTTTAGCAAAGCCAATGTTAATTGTGATGAGTTTAACAGATGGTCGTGCTGAGGCTCAGGAGGTTAGCACAATTTAAATGCTAAGGCAGACAGGAGGAATAAGGAACTGAAAAATGTTGTGATAAGAATTGTTTGGGTATGAAAAATGAAATCTCTGAAGAACTGCACAAAAGTCCTCTGACATTAAATGACTATATAATTATTTCTTTTTCTAAAGATGCCACCAAAGTAACATACACAGAAGAAACCAGCCCTAAAACTGTAGGAATTCTGAGCTGTTATCAGTATGGAACTTGAATTATGAGACATTTTAAACAAAACATGAAGTTCCATGAGAATGTCTTTTGAATAACAGTCAGAATAGCAAAAACAATGGTAGGAACTGTATCGAAGTCTTTATTCTGCAAGAGAGGCTGATGGGTTGAGACACGACAGAGTTCTGGAGGTAGCATGAGACAAGTGAATTCTTCTTTACTCCATTACAAGAGAGACATTTATTACTCCTTAGAGGGTAACAGAAAACAAAGCCAAAGCAAAACAACAACATGAAATAAAACCAAGCCAAAACGAATGGAGGCAAAACATAAAGCAAGAGGAGGTGTAACTTTAGACACTTTAGCTGTAGAATTACTTGCTGCTACTAATTTGCTTGGATTGAAAGCACTAATAGAAAAGGATTCTATGCAAAATCTACTTAAAGCTATTGAATTTAAAAAAATCTTTGTCAGTAAGCTATAGGGCTACACGTTATCCCTGCTGCAGGCTACTAGGATTAGTCAAAGGACATTTTCTCACCTCTTTGGTTGTCCTATAGGAATTTCCTCTTGGGGTGGGGTTCAGGATACCAGGCTAGACGGACTTCTAATTTGATCTCACTCTTTTGGGTTTACATCCTTATGAAAATGAGGTATTCCATGCAATACCAGGGAGCCTGACTTTGCATCTGACTGATTCAATCCTGTCCCTGAGTAAAACGTCACCGCTCAGCAGAACACAGCAGCAGTTCTAGAGACATACAGGAGACCTTTATGGCCTTTTGAGGTGGGGTTTGTATCTGCTCTGCTCACTTGTTCCACTGCAGAGAATTTGTTTCTTCTGAAGGTGTTCTTCTGTCCCTTCCAACCCAGAGTGATTCTGATTGTATAACTTCTCCAGTGAAGTGATCCTGCCCTGCCAGGGGGATTGGACTAGATGGTCGTTTGGGGTCCCTTCCAATCCCTAATGATTCTAGGATTCTATGTAAATTCATCTCACTTCGAGGCAGCCTGAAGAGTCGTTTGACTAAAGGAAATGATGAGATCCACCCATTTTGCAGGCAAGGGAAGTCTCACACACAGGTGTCCCCATTGCTGTTGGCTGTTTGGCACACAAGGGCTTAGCTGCGTAGGTGTGCCGCATCTCACGTATGTATTGGGAAAGGAATCTCTACCCCCAGAGACTATAACAGATGTATTTAAACCGAGTGGATTAATTAAAGGAATCACAAATTGTTTCTCCATTAACACAGCTGAATCACTTATTTTGATTTACAGAACAGAGCCATGTATAATGTTGAACAGTAGAGTGCTTTTCACTGTTTTACTGGGGATGGGGGGTGGGAGGTGCTGTATGGCAGAGATTCTCAAGTGCCAGTACTCAAGAGTCTCAAAGTTCTGAGTGTGAACTTTGAGGTTATTTTTAAATTTTATTTCCTTCAGGTTTTCTTAGAAGGGGAAGAGAAAAATCATAGAATCATAGAACGGCTTAGGTTGGAAGGGACCTCAGAAATCATCTAATCCAACCTCCTGTCATGAGCAGGAACCTCTTGACTAGACCAGGTGGTTCAAAGCCTCATCCAACCTGGTCTTGAACATCTCCAGGGAGGAGGCATCCACAGCCTCTCTGGGTAACCTATTCCAGAATCTCACCACCCTCATACTGAAGAATTTTTTCTTAAGCCCTAATTTAAACCTACTCTCCTTCAGTTTAAAGCCGTTTGCCCTTCTCCTACCACTGGACTCTCTTGTAAATACTCCATCTCCAGCCTTTCTGTAGCTTCCCTTCAAATGCTGGAAGGCTACTTTAAGGTCACCCCAAAGCCTTCTCTTCTCTAGGCTGAACAATCCCAGCTCCCTCAGCCTGTCCTCATAGCAGAGGACATCTCCAGCCTCTGGATCATTCTCATAGTCCTCCTCTGGACTTGTTCCAACAGATGTATGTCCCTCTTGTGTTGGGGACACCAGAACTGGATGCAGTACTCAAGGTGAGGTCTCACAGGGGCAGAGCAGAGGGGAAGAATCACCTCTCTTGATCTGCTGGCCACAGTCCTCATGATGCATCCCAGGATGTGCTTGACCTTCTGGGCTGCCTGAGCACACTGTCAGATCATGTTGAGCTTTTTGTTGGTTAATAACCCCAAGTCCTTCTTTTCCTACAAGAATGAGTGAAGCATTTAGTATATTTTCTAGTAGCCTTCAAAGGAGACACTAATATTCACAAGTAACCATATTAACTTATTTTCCACATTGTTGTTCTCTTTTTTACTAATATTTAACCTTTCAGAAGTCAAAAAAACTTTTATTCTAGATACATCCCTCTTCTACACAACTAATAGTTCTTGTTCCGAACCCTGCGACTAGTCTCTTACTAGTAGACATTCTATTTATCTTTCCCTATCATCCCTCAATTTTTAGGGTTATTTTTCTATGTAGGAATGTGGCTTTCTCCAAACTACTTTTCTTCCTGCGTGACAGCGTGCTTCACTAATATTTTCCTTATTCTCTTCAGTACTGCAGTAGTAATCTCCTTGTCCTCTTCGCTTCCTCACTGGTACGATGTTCTGTTAGTTATTTACACTGACCTCAGTGAATTGCTCTTGAGTTCACACAGTCATGCTTCCCTTAGTTTTAATTCCCAAAAATGATCTCAGGATTTCTGGCCAAGATAACTGACTGCTACATTGGTCCCCAGTGGGAAGGATGCTATAAATGTAGCACGGACATTAATAATGAAATGTGGTGACAGGATCATCAGAAGCTCTTTCAGACCCAGGCTACACAAAATATCCGCTGGAGTTTTCCCACTAGAATATCTTCTCCTTCTTGCCATTCTCTTGTCTTTGAGCTCCTGAGTGCCCAATACTTTGGTCCTTAATCTGATCTCAGAAACAGCAAACAAGCATCTGAAAGGAGAGAAGACTGGAAGAAGCACTAAAAAGGAAGAGAGTATCAGTGTGGGGTACATAAGAAGGTACGAAACTGGATCTGTTTGAGGAGAGGGAACAGGGAATTGGGTTTCTGCAGACAATGGGAGACACAATTAAGTTCCAGATTTCCACAGATTTCTTGAGACATTTGCAGGTTGCTCAACTTTGTAAGTGTAAGTGTTGCAATGCTCCAAATTATTTCAACAACTTAGCTGCGTGTCCCTCACATAAAGCACAGACAAGTGAACAGCTGTGTTACTTATCCAAGCAAGAAAGGCAGAAGTAAGAGAGTGTAGTTAGATACGTGTCCCACAGATACACATTAGATGGGATGTTTAACCATGGACTCTCTGCTATGGAGAAGGACTCCTCCACAGGCAGTTGTTCCTCCTAAGTGGGATCATAGTCAAGATCACCCTTATATAAAGATTTCAATGTCTAAATAGTGGTTAAAGGTACCCTAGTCATGACTAGATCAACAAATCAATCTGCCTCCAAGAGGAAATAGTGAGTAACCTACTATGCTTAGAAGCTCACAAGTCTATGGGGCCAGAAGGGATCCACCCAAGGTTATTGAGGGAGCTCATGGAAGCGCTCGCCAAGACACTTTCCATCATTCAGCAGCAGTCTTGCCTAACCAGGGAGGTCCCAGTTGACTGTAAGTTAGCAAACGTGATATCCATCTACAAGAAGGACCAGAAGGAGGATCCAGGCAAGCACAGGATTGTCACTCTGAACTCAGTGACTTGGCAGTGCTGGGTTAACTGTTGGCAACAGTTAACAGTTGGACTTGATGATCATCTTGATATCTCTTCCAATCAAAACGAGTCAACGACCCTATGATTCTGTCTGGGTTTGGGGCCCAAATCTTCTTTGGGCTTATTGCCTTCTTCACACTGGGAGAGGGGATAAATGTGTATGTAGGTGTAAGAATCAGAGCAACTAAGACTAGAGCAGAGTGTGAGCGCTGTGCACACATTTCAAGATGAAATGCTGTAACATCTCTTACTGAGACCTGGGCATGCACTTGGCATCTTCACCGAGGAGAAAAGCCATTGGGATCTCTGAGTATCTGGGGCCCTCATAATAATATTCATTCTTAGACTTTTCCACTTCATTTACTGCGGTGCTGAAACCTGCTTCTTTTCCTTTGCAGACGTGGGACACAAGGTCTGGGTTTTTTCCATCAAACTCACACGAACTGACTGTTCTTACAAAATATAATTACTGTTGAAAAAAAAAGGCAGCGTAATCCCAGTAATTAAGTACTTAATATTCATTAAGAAAAAACCCCATCAATGTTCCTGGTAAGAGCATTGCACAAGACATGGTTTAATTAACACAATACTTCCTAATACAGAATTGCAGGGTGCGGACCAAATAATTCCTATTACCCAGGCTGCGTGTTCTGGACCTTCACATTCAAAGCACCATCTTGGCAAACGGTGTAGAACCTGCAATTGTGATTCAGCATTTCAGACTCACGCTGTTTCCTTGAGGTTTCTTTGGTTTTGTTTCAGTTTGGGTGGTTTTTCTTCTGCGTGCTTCATAAGCCACACCAGTGTCTGCAGCTAAGGACAGAGATGGCAAGTGCTTCACTGAAAGCCTGGGAAGAGCAGGTAATCACCTGTTTTTCAAGAAGGCAGCATCTCTAAACCCTCTTGTACACAATGACTATGCAGATTCAGAGAGACAAGGAATTAATTACAGTCTCACAGCAGTGCTGCTCAACAGACCCCATGGGCTGGGGTGAGGGCAAACAGCATCAGGCTGGGCTGGAATGAGAATGAGGACCACAGCCATGGGCTGGGAGGTGTCAGGACGAGGACAACCAGGACTGTTGGGGTCATCAGGAACTTGAGGACTGCAGACCTTCTCAGACCTCCTCCTGGTTTAGTTCCAGGATATAGAGCAAAGTCCCCATCCTCTGACCTGCTTCTGCATGAAGTGCCATTCCAATAGTATTCTCCCACCTCATACCTGGAAGCTTTTCCCTTGTGTTCAAACAATCAGGGGAACTATCTTCTGGAAACCACAACAACAAACAGGAGATACAAAGACTAACAGAACTGAGTGCAAGTCTCTGAGTGATAAAGATGAAGGGTCTTACCCAACCTGACAAGCTTTTATTGCACAAACCTGTCAACTCTTCAGTCTCATTTGATTCTTCTGCTTCAATTACCATTTATCCAACAGAAAGCTGTGCTCTGTTGACTTGATTGCTTCATCTGTGCTGTTAAATATAGGACTTGAGTAACAAGTTTTAATGTATTAGCTGCATTTAAACTACAAGCAGCATGCAACATGGCTCAAGATGCATCCAAGTCCTGTTCTCAGGACACACAGAATTTCTCCTGAGTAATTAAAGTTACTGAATCCATCTGTGAGTTTTCAAACTCATTTCACAGTACCAAAGACTTGAGGAACAGGAGGGAAGCTGTACCAATGACATCACGGGGACCTGGGGATCACAGGATCATCATGGCTGAAATGGAACTTCACGATCATCAAGTCCAGCCCTCATTCTAACCCCTAGACCATGGCCTCAAGTGCTCTAGCTATTTGTTTTCAAACCCCTCCAGGGATGGCGATTCCACTACCTCCCCAGGTAGCCTGTTCCAGTGCCCAACCACTCTCTCAGCAAATAACTTCTTATTAAAATCCAATCTACACCTCCCCTAACGCAACTTGAGGCCATTTCCCCTCATCCTATCATTAGGAATCTGGGAGAAGAGACCAGCACCAGCCTTACTACAACCTCCTTTGATCCTCTGAGACAGATTTGAAGGCGAGATTAGAAGCAAGTGTAAGGAAATCTGCTCAAACAAAATCATTTCCAGGGTAAATGAAGAAAGAATAAATTGTAAGAGGAAGCAGAAAAGCCACAAGGACAGCTTGTGCCTGATGAGTAAACTCCTGACTTGCTCAAAAGGAAAACTGCAAGTGAAGAGTTACTTAAGTACAAAACTACTTACAGACACAAACAAGGAAATTCTTAAGCACAAAAAGAATATTAGCTTAAAATCAAGCAGAAATTGCTCTTAGGGGGTCAAAATGTGCCTTAGGGTCAATAAACTGCCAGTGAGATGGGCCATGGCAGAAAGTACACAATGGTGGCTACTAGTCCTATTTAACATTTATAGACATCGAGAATAACCTGCCTCTCACCCTTGTGCACAGCAACTAATTAGACACTGATTGACAAAGAGAATAAAATTAATGACACTGTTTTCACAGCAGTGTGAAAGACTCATTGTGTGGTCTAAAGCACCACAAAGGGAGGAACAAAACTGCTTCTGGAGTCATATATAGGACCATGTTTGGCAATCTACTGCCCTGCTGAACCTACTGCCTTGCTGATGTATGTTGGAATGCCAGAAGCTAAGCCCCTTTATTTGCTCAGAAGCCACAGTGTCCTTGTCTAAGATGAACCTACGCCTGTCTGTTGCACGTGGAGATCCTGAAAGGTCTTGGTTTATATGAGCATGTAGAGATCACCCAGACCTAATCCAACTGTAATGCATTATGAACAGTTTTCCTCATAAATATCTATGTAGGGATAGCTGAATAAGTGATCTGAGCACCCACACGGGATGTAGCAACTGTAGATTGCCAAGATTTTAATTCTCATTACTAAGAAAACCTTAACTATCAGTGTGAATTCAAAGTCACAAGCATGGTCACGCTTATTTCACTGTTTACCTCATCCTGTTATTTAACAGAAGCAATTACAGTGTTCTTCTACTGTCATTCTTATCTCTCTTTCCCTTCAAGTGCTATGTTATCACACCTTTGAGACTGACACTTGGTAATTAATTAATTTATTTTTTCATTATAGGTGGTGAAAAACTGACTTTTACAGTCTTCAATCTACACTCTGCTATTCCAAATTTTTTCACACAAATCAGGGATCTAAATCTTTTTCGTATTAATCTTTGCCATTGTTTTTCTTATCATTGCTTTTCCCTATCATTTTTAAGTTTCATTAAGAAATGAAATAGAAACACAACAACAACCTCGCTGAGCCAGCAGTACAATGTTTAGAGGAAGTTTTTACACCAATAGCATTTTATCTCTTTCTCCTTAGGGAGTTTTCAACAGAAGTAAACTGCACTGTGCATTTAGTCACTTGCTTAGCTGTTTGAAAGAAATAGAGAAAATTCGGTAAGAGAATTTATGTAATTCTGTAGAATAACTAATGTGAGTCTGTAGAGAGAGAGAATCAACTGTGTTAATATAGAAAGACTATATCTACCTATATAGGTACTCAGGCTTTGCAATTTTCCCAAGTAAATATCTCGATGCCTTAATGAAATGATGGAATTTGCATCCATATTTCAATTTCTTCACACCTTTCAACACGGTTGTGATAACTGAGATTAGACATTTCAGATGCTCAGCAGGAATGGCACCTAGTCTGCCTAACAAGTGGATGTAAACTCAGGCAGACAGTCCCTTTTAGGTCATCTTCACTCCACACAGACACCTGCAAATGGCTGCTAGGAGCAGCTGCCTCAAAGTAGGCGCAATGCAAGGGATATCATTTGTGATAAACTGCACTGCTGACACCTCTACTTTTTGCCCCTTCCCCTGCCTGTCTAATCTTCCAGATTTCAACCCAACTTCTTTCTGTAGGATCAGTCCAAACCCAACATGAATTTCTCTCTTCTGCTGGCAAATGAATTATGTTCTTCCTCATCATCAGTCTGGGTGATCCTGCTGTGGCAGGGGGATTGGACTGGATGATCTTTCAAGGTCCCTTCCAATCCCTAATGATTCTATGATTCTATTCTCAGTACAGCAGCCCACGACTACAGAAAGCAAAGTCAGTCTTAGAAGTACTTTATATTCCATCATCCATATCCCTTCTGTATTTAGTTCTCCCTTCCTGGGCTTTTATATTTGCAGAGGGCTAAAAAAAAATTAATGCTTGTCTTGTGGAAATCTTCAGTTTTTTCTAACCCTAAGCTCATAAGTACTAACAAGGGCAAGTGCAGGATCCTGCACCAGAGCCAGGGCAATCAGAAGTATCAATACAGGATGGGAGAAGACTTGCTGGAGAACAGTCCTATGGAAGTACCTGGAGGTGCTAGTGTATGAAAACTGCGCATGAGCCACCGCTGTGTAGTTGCTACCCAGAAGGTCAACTGCATCCTGAGCTGCATCAAAAGCAGTGTGGCAAGCAGACTGAAAGGTGATTCTGCCTCTTCTACTCTGCCCTGAGGAGACTTCACCTGGAGTACTGTACCCAGCTCTGGAACCCTCAACACAAGAGGAATGAGAATCAG
The DNA here is from genome assembly GCA_028565055.1 of Phoeniculus purpureus. Classification (NCBI taxonomy): domain Eukaryota; kingdom Metazoa; phylum Chordata; class Aves; order Bucerotiformes; family Phoeniculidae; genus Phoeniculus; species Phoeniculus purpureus. The sequence goes on from JAOXOE010081109.1 coordinate 25,375, forward strand.
TTGGACTCTGTCCAGAGGAGGGCCGTGAAAATCATCAGAGGGCTAGAGACAGGATGAAAGAGTTTGGGTTGTTCATTCTGAAGAGGAGCACTCTCTGTGGGACCTTTTAGCAACCTTCCAATACCTGAAAGGGGCCTATAAGAACTGTTCATAAGGGCAGGGAACGATAGGATGAGGGGGTCATGGTTTTAAGCTAGAAAAGAGTAGTTTTAGACAAACATTAGAAAATTTTCTTTACTATGAGGATGGTTGATCACCGCAAACACTTGCCTAGGGAGGTGATGAAGGCCCCATCTCTGGCAACATTCAAGGTCAGGCTTGATGGGGTTCTGAGCAACCTGTTATTGTTAGAGATGTCCTTGCTTGTTGGAATGCACGACCTTCAAAGATCCCTTCCAACACAATACCTCCTATGATTCTATGACTCTGTATTGCTTTCTTTGTAAAATCTCATTCTTAAAAGGGTGGGATGAAGTTGATTTTGTTGTGGACATTTTACTCCTTTACTCCTGTAGTGGTCAACGGGACAGAGTGTAGTTGGAGTCCTGTATCTAGTGGAGTGCCCCAAGGGTCAGTACTGGAATCAATCCTAATCAATCTATTCATTAATGACTTGGATGAGGGATTAGAGTGCACTGTCAGCAAGTTTGCAGATGACACAAAGCTGGGAAGAGTGGCCAACAAACCAGCAGGCTGTGCTGCCATTCAGCAGGACCTGGACAGGTTGGTGAGCAGAGCAGGGAGGTATTGAATGAACTACAACAAGGGCAAGTGTAGAGTCTGGCATCCGGGCAAGAACAACCCCAGGTACCAGTATAGGTTGAGAACTGACCTATTGGAGAGTAGTGTAGGAGAAAGGGACCTGGGGGTCCTGGTGGACAGCAGGATGACCGTGAGCCAGCAGTGTGCTCTTGTGGCCAAAAGGGCCAACAGCATCCTGGAGTGGATTGGAAGAGGGTTGGTTAGCAGATTCAGAAAGGTTCTTCTCCCCCTCTACTCTGCCTAGTGAGACCACATCTGGAGTCTTGTGTCCAGTTCTGGACCCCTCAGTTCAAGAAGGGTGTGGAGCTGCTGGAGGGAGTCCAGCATAGAGCAATGAGGATGATGAAGGAAGTGGAGCACCTTCTTTATGAGGAGAGGCTGAGGGAACTGGCTCTCTTTAGCTTGGAGAAGGGGAAACTAAGGGGTCATCTCATTAATGTCTATAAATATTTGAAGAGTGAGCTGGAGAAGCTACGATGAAGAACTGAAGAATTCACCAGCCTGCAAACAGCCTGAGTGCTGCTGTGCCGCAGACAGGGGTGATACATGAATAATAGAGAGGGTGGTGGTACTCATCTCCACTTGACTGACATGATCTTTTCCTGCAGATCTCTGGTGTGAAAAAGACCCAAGGACCACTACGATAGTGATCTCCCATTGTATTTTTCTCAGAATTTGTGATGGCATTTGGGACACAGTTTCTAGTGTGTGTGCTCTGACTTGCTTAACCTTTTCTTCTTTTCTGTACACAGAGTTAATAAACCCTTGTCCAGTTTCCCTAAGCTATCCATCGTCTGGCAAATTTATCTGAGATCTCATTGAGACCTAGCTGCTTTGTTTTCTTTTTGCTTATCTTTAATTGTGGTCTTGAACCCACCACAACAGATCATAAGGATGAGAATTAAGAAATCTTAAGTCCCTTATGAGTCACTCATCAATTGAGTTACTCTGATATTTGTTGTTGAGCAACTCTTAGCCCGAGGAATTTTGTTTCCCTGTGTAGCAGCTGGGTTTGGATTGGTGGCATGAAGCCAAAGTAAGTTAAATACAAAGCAGAAATAATTCCTGGCCTGTTGCCAGGTGGTCGCACTTTTCATCTACTGGAGAGATTTTAATTTGCCATCACTTTTTAGAAAATGTTGTGGGGCCTTTTGTAGTCATATTTCTTTTTAAATGTTTGCTTGACTGGCAGCCAAATCCCATTTTGGCAGCTCTCTGAGATTCAATCACCTTCTTATAGTACAGTTGTGACTCCCTAAAATCAACAATGAGGATTATTTTGAGGATGGTGTCTAGTGAATCTAACATAGAAGATAAAAGGGGTGTCCCTGCCCATGGCAGAGGGGTTGGAACTGGATGATCCTGTGGTCCCTTCCAGCCCTGACTGATTCTATGA